>OZ017773.1:9751211-9834583 GCA_963969385.1 Philonicus albiceps
AAACCGGTTTATTTAAGAACTTATATTTAGTATATATGTATGTATATAAATATACATAAAACTAAATAAATACTTGCTTTAATCTCTTTGCATTGTAAATACAGATTTTTTTTTTTATTTTAAAACACTATAATAAAATGTCTAGTTTTTAAACATTTAGCTGTTTAAATCTCGATGACAAATTTTAAAGCATTTTAAATTATTACTTGAACACTTTAAAGGTTTAATTTAGATATATCATGTTTTTTATTTTCTTGCACCTGAACTTGGGTATCTACAAATATTTTACCAATTTCATACTGCTGCTTTCTGTCCACTCCTCTTTGTACGCCCATGTGAACCATATATTGCTTCGATTTAGTATTTGATTTTCAAAATTGTTTATAAATTGGCTATTATAACATTTTACATGTGAATTATATTAAGTGAAAATTCATTTGATAAGCGATTAACTCTAAAACGATTTTAAAACGGGATTAGTTATTTGAAGCTTTAGTTTGTTAATATAAAATGTTTGAAATTAAGAAAAATTGCCCCTGTTTTGTTTTCAAGCAGTTTCCCAAGGTAACTATATTTTTGATTTATTTTAAAAAATGTATGTGGAATAAAAACAACCTTTATTTATTAAAATGGATACTGCCAAAATTTGATGAGGTTTAGAACATTAATTGCCATAGCTGCATTATTAGGGAATATTATTAACTCTTTTGTTCAATAGTATAGTTATACTTAAAGTACAAAAAAACAAAAAATATATATTTCTTTTAGTTTAACCCTCTTTTGTGTTATTTATATGTTGTTGTGTTCATGTCACATTTATATGGTATTATAGCGTATTTATTAATTTATCGCATGCAATAAAAAAAGAATTTATACACTCAGAAAAATCAGGCGTGCTAACCAATTGAGTTTCTGGGTGTTGCGGCAACTACGACCTGGTTTTATTAACTTAAGCTTTAAAATTCCTTAATCAAATGCCTTCTATGCTTAAAACAACCAAACTGATGTTAATTTTAAAAATTTAGTCCTTAATTTTAGTATTTTCCCCATAATTTCAAATGTTAACGATAGATTTTAAGCATTCACCACCTTAATTGCACAAAAATTTAAAATTTCGATGTGTAATTTTAGTTAAAATGTGAGAATTTCATTCTTGATCTCAGTATTTTCTCTAACAATGGCAGGTTTTAAGCATCCTCACTTTTACCCGCACAAAAGAATTAAATTCAGATGTAGATATGCTTTCATATTAAAGTCCCTACTTATTGAATTAGACGCGCAGCCGAATAACAAGAAAATTTTGTGTGTGAGGTAAATCTTAGCTCTGGCTGAGCGGTTTGGCTGTAATGTACAAAAGTGTGCCATTCCGAGATTTCGGGTTCGATTCTCATATGAAAATTCTGGTTAAAAAGTAAAAATAATTCAGAAAGTCCATTGTATGGGCTTAGTTCCCGAGTGTACGAAAAATAAGAAAGCAATTTAGGAATTAAATTCTAAATTGTAAAATAAATTTTTTTTTTTTATGGAATAGGTGGCAGAGTTACCCGTGTGCTGGACTCCCCAGCCTAACTGGGCCTACCTACCAAGGTCCTGGCCCGCATGATCCGCAGGGCCTTCTGCCCCAGAACAAGCTTCTCTGGTGGACAGACTGTCGCTCCTTCGCTAAGAGGTTAATCGGAATGATCCCCGTGACCACCAATGCCGCTGGTTACGAAACCGTACGGTAAGACCTCGCGATGTGGAGATCCGCACGTCGCTCTACTCAAAGCAAGCGCTTGCGGTACTTCTCCCACCGCATCGCGCCAGCTCTGAGTTCCACCCCGTAGAGCATCAGACGCTGTTTGCAGGTCCAGGTTCCACGAATATTGGCCACGACCCTGCTTAGCGCCGTTGTCACCGCACTTGCCTTGTCCGTCCTTGCTCCGGATTTCGTCCCAGAAGATGAGCCTACAATAGAGGCTCACCCCGAGGTACTTGATCGCGGGCTTCGTCTGGACTAACATGTTTCCCATCCGCATCTCCCAAACATTATTACCATTCATAGAATGTCAGTAAAACTTTCCGTAAAATTTACTAGAGAAACTTCACAGAACTGTCGTTTACGTGAAAATTACTAGAAGAAAAGTAATACAATATAATTTTCATATACTCGTAATACTAGTAATCTCTGATAAATATTACTAGAAAAACATGTTTTTGTCTTCATAGACTATCAGTAAATTAAAATATGAAATAAGAAAAATTTACTAGAACCTCGTTATTTGGCTTTAATAGATTTCTAGTAATTTGAATTTTACTAGATTTTTTATAAGAATTTCAAGTGATGTCATTCTAGTAAAAATTTATTAGCATCCAGTTAAAAATGATTGAGAGTGTAGATCTGTTTATTATCTTTCCAAGAACTTAAAAACTTTGACCTTCATAAAAGTTTTTAACGCTATTCATATTTTCCTTTCTTAACATTTTCTTTAAAATTCAAAATATTTCTTGAAAAACATCAATATTAGTTGAATCAATCGGTATTTTTCATCGAGATTCGACAAATCTGTTTTAATTGATGTTCATTATGCAGGTATGCAACTAATCTGTAATTGATGATCTCTTACACTAAAAATTGAGATTTTCCTTGCCCTTGAACTGATCCCATCTTATATTTCCCTTAATTTGCAACTAACTATCAACCTCGTTGCCTACACAACGCATCAGGTCACAGCTAATCCTGGTGAAATTCAGTACTTGTCAGGATAAAACGAAATTTCCTATATTATTTTTAAGGGAATATAAAGTAATATGATGTCTCATCAAATTACAGGAGCACAACCCGATGCCGGGGTCGTGTTACTATCCCCGGGAAAGCACACGTCGATGGAGGCAAAATGTATCAATCTGAGCATCGTAATCATCATTGTGCTATATATACATATTTCTTGAAGTCTAGTGCGGTTGTGTGTTCCCCGATTTTTCCATATGTGTATTTATTCATTAAGTCACTTAACTTTGGCGAGAGTTAGGAGGTCTCAGACGAAACCGAACTAACACGTGGATTCTTTTTGCATTCGGCTCACCGTCTATCATTCTACTTAGAGGAGAGCAAATTGGATAGGATATGTGCTTTAATCCGGCCACCATCGCCACCATCCTCTACTTTATATGAACTTAGCTTACGTAGTATGACTGGAATGCTCTGTCATCGCTCACGTTAGCATAATCGTTATTTTTAATGTTTAGAGATTTTGCGTTGTGCCCCTTGCTTGGCGATCCTTAGAAGACTTAATAAATGGATCAATCGTAAATATGTAAGTCCAAGAGTTCCAAACAGATTTCCCAGACACATTACTTTTTTGACTCTAAAGGGCTTAGAGGAATTTTTTTGTAAGCGGCTTTATATTTTCGTAGCTTTTGATATCATAAGCTATTTTACAATCGAATTGGGAGTTCGATAAAATACTCAAAAGTACAGACGTGTTGGTATGTACTTAGAAAAATTTTATAAAATTTTATAAAATCAAAGAAAATATTTGTTTTCCTTTAAAAAGCTCTAAGCTTCATTAAACTGAAAGAAAATTTTTTTTTTTTTTAAAATAAATCGATACAAATGAGATGTTCATGGAAAGAAATTTATCGGTTGTTTACATTTTACAAGATGTTCTATTTTAACAATTTTAATAGTAAAAATGTTCAATGTTTCGTTTTTCTTTTATTTGTTATTTCGCAAACAAATGTGTGCTTGTCAATGTTGATAAGTCTGAAAAGTAATTTATACATAAGTGCACATATCATACCAATCAAAGTTGGTAAAGTCCACAAAATTTTAAAAGTGAGATTTAAATTGCAACACATTTTTTTCCGTATCTATATTTACCCCGTAGAATAATTTTATACAAATTCTAGTAATCTCGACTGTTATTTCAAATTGGAAATTGACTTTACAAACAAACCTAGCAAAGTCCAAGTGAGTTGAGTTTCAATTTGCGTAAAGTCCTTTTCGACCAATAGGAAGGCTCCATTGCCTCCATTTCATTGACACCTGAATCCAACCCTGTCCAGAAAGTTGGTAACAAATATAGGAAAGTCCTAAACATTCAGTTACAAACTTAGTAAAGTCCAAAACTTGGTAACAAAACTGGGAAAGTCTATCTTATACTTAAGGTTTTACTCAAAAGTATTGAACTGAGCGTGATGAACACTTGTATTTCCATAATGTATTACATTCTGCATATATATAATGTTTAACATTAGAATAGTTACCTGTAATTATTAAAATAATCGTTTTTATCGTTTACTGAACATTTTGGCACTGTGGACTTTACCAACTTTGATTGTATACCCCTGACATATCTTTAATTCATTCATTTAAAGAATTCTTGAAATGAATACGTTCGGAATATTGCAAAAGCATAAAGTAACACAGGAGAGAATCTACGGAACATTTTGAATGAACACGTGGAATATTTGGAATATTCGAAATTAAGGGGTTACTCTAGACTGAACGAAAGAAATACTACTTCTTAAGTTTATTTTTAATAAGTTAATTAATTATTACAGGAAACGGTTCATCGAAAAAATGTCCTTCCCATATTTTGGTGATATCTCAGCTGGAAAAAATCTTAAACATGCCATATGTTTAATGAATTCGATTTTTAGAAAAGGAATTTTCAATGGCAACCAATCTTCGTAAAAGATTATTTTATTGTTTCATATTATACAATAAAGTAAGACATTCAGCATCCATTGATCCATGATTTCGAAAATCAACAAATTATGAAACTAATACGGCAATATACTCGTACATTTAACACAATTTAGATGACTCAAAGATTAAATACATACCTGCTAATTTTTTCAAATTGCAAGCAAAGCTACTGCGGCTTCTTATTTACAATTTAACATCATATTTTTGAACGTATATACTTACTTATTGAATATCTAAAAATATCAAATTTGCTAATTTTGGAGATCAGAATGATCCTTTAATAAAGAAATACAGTCTATACATATACAAAGTAGGGGCAAAATTCAAAGATATAACGTAAATATTTAAAATATAAATATTTCTAAGAATCCAAACGTTACAACGACAGTAAATTATAGAAGATCTACAATTAAACGTTTCAAAGACGACAATTAGCTATAGTTTGGGAAATACCAAAGACATCTTTTTGGTGGTATGGTTTTGCTATAGGGAAATGGGATTTTAACTTAAAAATTTTAAAATCGTGAAAAATTGACTGAAAATATAAGCTCGAGCTAAATATGCACATTAAAGCAAAATAATGAGTCCAAGCATACTGCAGGAGAAGCAAAGATGTTCTTCATAGATAACAACATATGTATTTTAAACTAATCTTTCTTGAAAATATGGAATAATCTTTTATTAAAAAAACTAAAATATTCAATTCAATAAAACTGAATATTTATATGGAATAGGTGACAAGTAGCTACGGGTAGCTCATTTCGTTATAGAGCATCGAAGCGCCAATTCGAAGGTCACAGGTTCGAGCCTGCCCCTTTTTTAAAAAGCCGTTTCTTATTCATAATGCATACGCTATAAAATAGCAAACGACTTTGAAACTTATTAATGTGCTTCATAAGAAAACAAAAATATTAAAACTAAATATAAAAATAAATTGAATAGAACGTGAATGATTTCATAATTTAAAAAAGAAATTAAAGTTTTTTAAATCAAATCATGCCCTATTATAGCAGTTAAGCTTGATTTAGCAATTTTTAAAATCTCTAAAATGCTCTAAAGCGTATTAACAAGATTTCTTCACTGTCTAAAGGATTTATACACTCCTTTAAAAACAAAACCTGAAAATGGTAAAATTTGTTATTCATCTTGAAGAATTTTTCGTTTTCCCTCGTGCGTGTCGGACTGATGTTCATCGCCTTGCCGTAATAAAGCCAACTATGCCCTGGAGGGAGTATATCAAGGAGAAATTATGTAAATATTTTTAGTATGCCCCTCAGGAATAGTCCTGAAATATATCCGAATATCTGAGTATTTTAATACCCTTGGACCACGCGTTCCCACTACTTTGCAAAAATATAGGGAAAACTCTGAAGCGCGTAGGCAGAGTGGGAAATTGTTAACAGAACAGAACTAACCTGCGGCCCCATAAGTTCTGGACCGTGGACAGGGACCACTAGATGCTGTTCCTGTTGCGCTTCAATGGGAAGGAAGGAGGCAAGGAGGCATTTTTCGTTCTCGAACATTTTGTTTGTTTGTCTGATGCTTTTATGGGCAGCTTAATTAAGTGCTCTTTTATTGCTCCATTTCCTATGCTGGTACACGGACAGCAGGACGAACTTTGCGAAAACGAAAGGAAAACAAAAATTTGACCCAAAGAAGCTTATCAAGGGCTAACTGCTAACTGGCTATGGGACAAAAAATAATGGGGCAGTGCATGTTGGGTAGGAAGAGTTCTTGGTCATTTTTAGATACGAGGATTGCTTTTAAATTGTTCTAATTATTTTTTGGGTGAATTTAGGGCAGCTTGTTAAAGAGTTATGTTAATAATTATTTTTGGAGAAATACGAGTATACTATAATGCAATATTTACATGATGTATAATTAACGGTCATAAGACTTTTGAAAATATTGGGATATTTTACATTTCAGGACTTGTTTCAAGGATATTTTCAATTAAAAAGTAATCATATTTTAAACTTTTACTAAACTTGAAATATATAGGGATAGTTCGGATTTTATGTAGGAAACGCTATAACTATTAATCGATTCCTTAGGGTGTTCTGAGCAAACTTCTTTTTCTTGACCCAATCTCAAAATTGACGTCAAAGCGTTTTTCTGTTTCGAAGAAGAGAGGTGGGGTCAAGAGCAAAAGTTTGCTCAGGTCACTCCAAGGAATCGATTAGTATCGCGTTTGTAGAATCCGAATAGCCATATTTTAGAGAGGTGAAAAATCTGTAGAAGTAATAATACAATAATGAAATGCTGAAGCATTAATTAGGTCTTTGAGAATATTTTACGTAATATTTATGAAAAAATTATCCATAATACCCTATCACGGTGTGCACAATATGTATCTTCATGTGTACAAAATAAAGGTTTTACAATCTGTAAATATTTCTTTATAGCCCGAACTTCAATTAAAGAGTTGTTCAGAAAATTTGTACACTTAGAAGGGTATTCGTGCCATTTTCATCCTAACTTTATGATAGATAGGTAGGAAGGTAGATAGTTAATTTTGTATAAAAATAAATTTGCAATAGATAATTAATTAAAGAAACTGTAAAAGATTTGTAATCCTGTGTTGAATATCAAAGAAGATAGATCGTAAATAGAATAGGGGAAAGCGGGGAAAAGCAGATGTGGACAAAAACGAGGAAAATTCAAGTCGCACTAAAGATATTCAAATGAACGATTCAATATATTTTGGCTGGTAAACCTTCACAATCCACTGAAAATCTCGATCAGATAGAAAACAGGGTTATCGTCAGATCGAAACGTCGCCAGGAACAAATAGCGAAAAGCTGAACACAGAATCTGTACTCGGCCCTTTGTTTGTTTTCTAATTTTGATTATGGTTGATGAGACCTATGGTGTTGGTTGGACCTTCAATGAAATCTCAAGAAAAGAATAATATGTAGTGGGTAAAAGAGAAAGTAGAAAAAAGGTGTGAAATCAGAAAAACTTTATAATATCTTGCAATTTTCCTATAGTGTAAGCAAGAAGAGTCAGAAGTTTATAACTATAGGTATTATATACATTGAGAAATTTATAACTAAAGGTTCTATATATGTACATGAGTAGAAAACGTATCCTGCCCTTCTTTGAGAATCGTAATGTCTCTACATTTTTCGGTCAGGATACACATACGCCACTATATAATTCAAATCTGCCAAACTGTCCAGAACTACGGCCCATCGAAACGTATTGGGAGCACATAAAATTAAAATTAAAATTAAAAGAACTAAGAAAAAAGTATCCAGCATACTACCGTTTCTACAAAAGTGAAGACAGCAAGCAAATACGCATACAGAAGCATAATATACGTATGCAATGTAATGTAGGCTGCAAAATCAAAAGTCGATTGGAAAATTTTATAATAGCCATATTTAACCAGATACGATAAATAACTATTTTCAATACGCTTCTTGGACATTTAACTGCTGTTTGTTTTTTGAAAAACACTTTATCTTTATAAAATTTATCTCTACAAAGGATGATTTCAAGTAAAATGTTGCCAATTTGAGAATCGGCCTGTCTGAAAGGATCTTACAAAAGTACTTTTTGGATAAAATACTCTTGAATAGAAATGCCGTGAAATTCGGTAGTTTTCCCACACAAAACGGAAAACCAATCCCAATTCTACCAGCCCAAATTCTATGTTTAATTAACCATTTACGACACGGTAAAACATTTGGTAAGTTAGTACTTTCCCTGCATGCGTGATATATGTACAAGTCAAAACATATGTCTGTGACTATTTTAAACTGAATAAAGTAATAACTAACTCAAATTTACTGAAATTTATATAAAATGGGATAAAATTTAAATGTTTTTTCAACCAGACTAAAATTTAGTAATTCAAGTTATTTGAGAGTGAAAAGGAAAACATTAAATCTCTCTGCTTAAAATCGAGAATTAGAAAATCGATCTATGGATTTGAATAGCATTAGCCATTATGTCTAAAATCACTGGCTTTTCTTTGACTATATTTTATCGGGTAGTACTTTATAGCAAATCAACACTGTTGACTTAGTTTTAGAGAAATAGTAGAGATATTTTGTGAGTAGAATCTACAACTGATTGTCGATGTATAATTGTAATTGTATTTTCTTGCAAAATGAGAACAAACTATTTAATAAATTATTGAATAAATTGAGTTTTGATCGGAATATATGACCTCGATGTGAAATATTTAAATTTATAATTTAAAACCCTTCCTATAATATTATTAAAATTAGTTTGCCCTTGAAACTTCTTTATAAAACCGTCTAATCTTTGTCACCGAAAAATCTATAATGCATTTATTCGCTTATTTATTGCACGTTCCCTTCTACTAAATTGTTTTCAACGAAGTATTTTTAACTTGGAACTAACACACAAATACAGCAAGTGCATGGTGCAGGAAACTAGGCCATAATGAAGCTCGTTGTTAAGTTAAATTGCATTTTGCTATGACACTGACTTTCACCCAGCCAAGGGTGGTTAAATTAGTAGCAAGCAACAAAATAAAACTCTGGAGAACTCCAGAAGGTCGTATTCGCTGATGTTCGTTAATCATGCACTAATTAACACCATCAATGCTCATTAACGGCGATTATAGAGGACCTTAGCAGCACCACATGCTGTACATCACCTTCGGGTTCGATTGATTAAATATCTCCAAGTGTGACACTATGCTGTTCGATAAATTTCCATTTCAGATAAAATTCTCTTTGGTTTTTGCGATGTTTGGATATATTTTATATCTTTTATAATACATATAATTTCCTTCTGATCAGAATTTTAACAAATTATTTTTATTTGCTTTTTTTACAGATTTCCGAGATCAGCTTCATCAACAAAATGGGGTAGCCCCTACTATAAAGTTGTAAAAAAACTTTGAATGATTTCAACAAAAGTGTGACGTCACGCTTGGGTATTAATTATATAAGCAGCGATTATAATTCTCATGGAATTGAAGATTTTTCGAACACATCATAATTAAATGTGATAAGAGTTTTGGAGTGTTAAACGATTAATAATAGAACAACAAGTAGAGGAAAAAATTTTCCATTCTATGTGCGCGTATTGATGAGAATTTAAAAAAAAAATTATATATATATATAATTTTTTTGCGTCATTAGAAGAAGCGCCATTCACTGCCTTGTGACTTGCTAAGTATCCGTGAACGTGCATCAAACTCCTTCCAATCTAAATTATTTTATATGTGTATATATTTTTAGCGACGTATTTTCGATTCGTTGTTATGTTAAAATTCTATTAATTGATGGAAATTTTTTTGAAGTATCACTTTTATCGATAATTCCGCTGATTTTAAGGTCGAGACACTTTAGTTATGGCGGATGAAAGGAAATCAAAAGCGAAAAAGATCAAAAGGAATAAAGAATCGAGTACTAAATTGGATTTAGACATTTGGGAGGTGAGTGATTTATTTAAATATTATCAAGACTTGTGACTTTTATATATAGCTTCATTAAGTATCATAATATTCTTAAATGTTATTTATTAATTGATTACAGAAATCATGTGCCGAATTATATACGGATATAATAAATTCAAATAATAATATAGTCCATTTTATTATCAATCACTATCACTACAATTATTAATCAGTTAACTGTTTCAAACTTTTTGGAAAATGTATTTATTTTTAAATTATATCGGACAAATTAAGCTATGAAACGTATACTCCCCAATTACAAAGTATATTTTATATGGAATATTAACTGCAAACTCTTACTTTTTACCCATGTCGAATATACTCGTCATAATTCAAAGTTTTGCACTTTTTTCCATGACGAATATATAAACAGCTAACTGGTTAATATATTATTATTATTATTGGAGTGGGCGAGACGTGTAGTCTCGAGCGCTCATATATTGTCCATTGCACTCATTGACCCATTGTGTTCGTAGAGTACAATACCATGGTTTTCGAACCTCTGGGACGGTAGGCCAGCGCGTTAACAACTGATCTACGGTAGGCCACACTACAATTATTACTTAAATGTTTATTTATGTATATGTAGAAAAGCCATAGAACCTGTATAGAGTTATATTGTATTAGAAAAATTTTTCATAACCGATTTTTTAAAGAAAACTAATAAGTTCTTAGATGATAGCAACAACTGTGAAAAATTACCGATTTTTTGGATTTCAATACTCAATCATGAGAAAATATGGCTTTAGTATGATAACTAGTTAATTATTTATGTATAAATAACTCTTCTTATGAGGAGATCCTATTAAAATAATAAATTAGTGCTAAAATTAGCATTATGAAAGGACATTAAAGCTGTAAATCTTTTATTGCCTATATGTGATAGAAATTATCATCAACCTAATTATTCAGTTATTGGATATTATTTCAACAAGCAACTTGAATAATGGAAAAGTTTATCCCCATATCGGATTTCCGAAATTTCGCTTTAAAATTTCATATCAAATATGAAAACCCTTGTATTAAAATTTCATTCTCCATATTGGACATACTATTTTAAATTTCGAAATGTAATGCTTTAAATTCCCCTAATTACATAACTTCAATTAAGTTCGTTACATAATTGTAAAATTTGTAAGTATTTCATTTACATTAAAAACAAACTGGTCGAATTATTGTCAATTTTAAATTAGTTATTTTTATTAATATATTCGAACTTAATGGCCTCACGATTGCAAAAAACTTCCACATAATCAATTTTCATAGCCATATCGTAAAATGTACAATTATCAACTGAAGAAAAGTGGCCCCATATGACAAGGAATATTCATATAATGAAGAGAGTGGGACCTAATTTCAAAAGAAAGCTGTGAATGTTGAGCGGATTTGAAGGTACTAAATAAGGGTCACATAATAAAGTAATACGCTGCATAAGTGAAATTGAAAATTTCTCTTGAATATGATTTAAGTTTTAAATAAAATTTTACTGACTGTATTTATTTGTTTGTCTACTCAATAATTAGAATAATGAATTCAAATCGGAATATATCAAGAGTATCACAGTAGTGTATTTATTATCATTGATCATTTCTGTATATATAGAGATGGAGATTTAAAACTCCCTTCAGTCCTAGCATGTCTCAAATCAAAAGTAAAAATTTACGGATTAATTTTGAGGTATCTTACTGGATTTCGCTGAAATTTTGTGGTACTGTTTCGTTAGCTCAAAAGTGACGAAGTTTTTTATTGATCGCAATCTAAAATTTAAAATTTTGAAAATATTATGCGACTGGTATGTTTTGCATATTAACACTATACCGTCCGCGCGTCTAATCTAGATTTTTTCGTGTCGCGCCGGTGCAACTGACTTACATAATTTCGCTTATAGCCGGCGTTTTTTCGACGTTCTTGTTTACTAATCTTATCGTTAGTTCCCATGTCTTAATCCTGTCCCTCGATTTTTTTGAAATTGTGAGGGTATACATATGTATGTAAATAAGTACAAGATTTTTTGTGGAGTCACCGGCACTTACCCATTAGTTTTTGCATGGCACCAACGTGGAGCCTCCGGCACTTACCCAATAGTTTTTGCATGGCACAAACGTGGAGCCACCGGACGTCATAGTGTTAATTCAGTTGTTTCCTGTTAAAATTTAGTCCATGGAGATCATAAAAATACTTTAAATAAAAATATTTGTACTTACCTTTCTAACAAACATTTTTAAGTGAAGAATATCATTCTAAATATAAGAGAATGATGTTCCTAAAGGGATGTGCCCATTATGAATGCACTGGAAAAGACAACGAATTAATATAAAAATTGTTCGATTTCTAAAAATAATTTCTTTTAATTGTACATCGTACATTGACACCAAATGTTTGTATATTCGTTTGTTTTAACTGAAAATTAATGTTTCTATAAAATTTCATCTAAGTCCGGGAGTTATAAACCGTGTTATTAACTTGTTCTGAAAAACAATCAAAGAATTATTTATATCCTTCCATAGCTATGGATATGCCCGTAGCATATTTAACCACATGCAGGTGCCCCTTTGTTTTGATCTGCATCCATAACCTTGAATATTTTATGCATTCCCGCCAATCCTGAGGTTTTCAAGAACACCTACCTTATTTTGATTTACGGGAGTAAATAAAACAATTGTCACCTAGATTTCTACCTTGGCCCCCACACACTTCTTTAGGAGAGCAATTTCTTTCAAATCGGTCCCCTCCATCGGCGATAAAATGTTTATGTGCAACTGAGGCGATAATCGTACACACGCGACTTTTTTTTTTTTTTTGCCTCGCGTCCATTGAATAGTAAACAAAATGCTTCAATTGCTTATTCATGGGGGCGCCTTAAAACTGCGCATCAGGTAGAAGTGGAGCCCGCGATACACAAAAAATGAATAGAAGAAAATAAATAAATAAAAAAAATAATTTACTCTTCCTGCTGCGAATGGAGCATGCGAAGGGTGGATAGGCGGCGAACATTCAAAATTAGTTTAGGGAGGGACAGGGACACGTGAACGCTCGAAAGGTGAAGCTTTTTTTTTTTTTTGAACAGAGCCATGTTACAGAGGAGCGATAGAAAAATTCTGATTGACGCGTTGACTGCCAACAACACAATTCCACTTTTCTGGTACTCCTGTGCTCTCACTCTCCTGCCCTCCCCGGTGACGACGAATGAGGAGTATGAGGAGAATGAGCAGTAGCAACAGTAAAACACTATTCCCAGGCAGGAACTGCAGAAATTGAGGCATTCAGACCTTCCCCGAGAGTGTGATGAAGAATCCTTGCACAAGGATGTTGGATTCCTTAAAGTGATAAGTTATCCTTAAAAACATGTTTTTCGCAATGCAAATACCTATGCCAGTCTGGGACGATGGAGTTTGCCTAGAGATTTTATGATAATCCGGACAAAGGCAAAGAGAGGGGGGGAGGTGGGAAGGGGCAATATAAAACAGTCACATCCGTTCAACGCAAGTGGTTGGTCGCAAACTGTGTCGGAAGTGACGTGGCGCAATACTTTCAATGTACGCGTAGATATGGGGAACAGCGGAAGGAGTGGTTACGAACGAATCTATGAAATGAAATTCTGTTTTGAAATTTTTCAAAATGGTTGCGTACACAAAACAAGCATCCAATAAGTCCTGTATTGAGTATTCCTTTCAATGTCTTTCTTGGTTGGCTTATAAGTTTTCAGTTTCAGCTTTTGAAAATAAGTACAGCAAAGTTTAATGTTTATGAGAATTGCTTCGATTTTACCTTTAGAGATAATACTGAATAACTTCAAAAAGCGTAACTTTCAGCAATTGCTTTTATTCGAACAACTCGTGTTAAAACGGTGAAAAAGAACATTCCACGTCAAATTTTTTACCTTTTTACCTGAGTACGCCAAAGCCAAATGGAAAGGTTATAAATCTCGTAAGGTCTCGAGTAATTATTAGATTATCAGAAGCACAATAGCACCCAAAATTTAGTCCAAGCTTAGCCCATATATACTGAACGAATGCTCAATAACACGCCCGAAACAAGCATAAATGTGTCCGTAATAAGCATGGAACTTTAAATGTAAGCTTGGTACACTCGTATACGCGCCCATAACAGGCGTGAAATTTTAAAAATAGGCTCAGTACTCTGGAATATACCATCCCTTTGCAGGTACTAAAGTACTTCAACTCTATAAGCCAAAATTATTTAATTATTATTAATACACACATTAATTACAAAATTAGCTGGTACTACCATAGAGAAGATGATATGATTTTTACTGGGTCGCAAAAACGCTGTTGTGCAATTGTAGACAGTACGAGGGTTATTTCTTAAAAGGAACCCTCGTTTTTCTTTACACAACTGTCCAAAAGAAGTACGATGCGTACCGTGTGCTTCGTTCGGATTGTGCTGGAGCAGTACTGTAGCAGGCTTCCATGTTGAATTTAAATGTTTACTCTGGCATAACATGCTCAATTTGGGCATATGTTTAGGCCTGTTAAATGTTTATTTGGGCTATCTATGCTATTTAAAACAAAGGTTCCCCAAACTCCACTAAACTTTTATGGTACTAGCATTTCTGCAGTTAGACTTTTGGATGGATTTGCAGACGCGGATTTAAAGGAATATGTCTTAAAAATTGTATGTTTACGATTGAAAACTACATACCATACATACATACATATATATTATTAACCTTTAATGACTGAAAGGCCACGTTACGGAAACATAGCTTATAGACAAGGAAAGAATTGCTAAAAATATCAAAAATTAAATTAACGTTTTAGAATTTCATCTTTTCCGTCGTCTTGTGGGCGAGTAGGTAATACAAAAAAATCTCTCGGTCGTTAAGTTTTAAAAAACATAGGGCAAAACAAAATTGTACGTAATTTTTTGATATTGTTTTGTTTATTTTTCGGTGCAGTGTATAATAAAGTTATATATGGACGAAGAGTAATGTTTAATAATAACTTTCTAAGGATTATTTAAAACGATTGACGATTTTAATTCGTATTTTTTATTGTGGTTTTACATTCTTTTTTTTGTCTTTATTATTATCTTACTTAATTAATTTAGAACTACTCATTTTAGTAGAACTGCCTGTTACAATATGCCCTTCTATAACGTGATGCTAGCATGAACTGATCTTCCGATTGGCCCATATACAAACTCAGCCTAGATTTTATCCTAAACTAATTTTTTTTCCAAGCTTCGTTTTGATCCGCAAAGAAATGCGTTGTCTAGAGTGAACGGGAATTTCGTTGTACCTTTATATTTAATTGTAAATACTCAGAATCGATATTTAATCAATATTGGATACCATTGTAGGATGGTAGTTTCAGAATTTAAATATCGAATTCTGAAAATTTTCGATCTACTATTCCTAGTTTATGAAATAAAACAATAGTTTTAATATCTAAAGAAATTGAAAAAGCGATGAGAATTTAAAACTGTGTGATACGTACAATAAATTGTCTAAATAAAAATTTTAAAGTTTAAAAATTTTGTCACTATCATGATAGCAATGATAGGGGCCTCTGATAGTTCAGTTGTTAGCGCGCTGTCCTACCGTCCCAAAGGCTGTGCGTTCGAATCCCACGAATAACCATAGTCTCCTGCGCTACGTGGTAACACAGTGTGCCTTTCTAGGCAGCCACAGCAACCTAACCTAACCTAACCATGATAGCAAATGAATCATGGAAACGTTTACAAATAAAAGTATAACAAAGGCGTCAAGATACCAAAGGGTGGCAATAGGATAGCATTTGGTTAATTCTCATAGAAATTATTTGGCGCCGTTAGATTTCTCAAAAAATGCTTAGTATTAGATTATAAAGATTTATCTATTTATTCATTTGACTACTGATTACCTAAAATTTATCGTACTTTTTTTAATTTACGAACCGAATTTTCTGATAATTCTCATTATTTAATACCAGTCACTTCAAAAATTGATTTTGGTGAGCTTATCGATCTCTTCGCGTTCAATCAAAAACTAATCAATCAGCCTCATCATTAGCGAGTTAACTCATGCTCGGTATGATTTAATGCGTTTGTCGGCATTATTTCATAGCAAACGCGGCCACATGATAAAGAAAAGCCCATCCTAAGATAGGGCGACTACTTAATTTTGTTTTATCTCTTCAAGAGCAGCTAAAACTCTCGTTGGACAGGGTCTGTGTCGAAAAAGCTGGGAAAAAACTTCAGAACTTTCAACTTTCTTAAGAAACCTTTCCGTTGTTTCGCCCAAGCTTATTGCATCAAATCCCCATCCTCAAAGGCTGTGATACTAGCGATTTTTTTTCTATCTTCAAAAGATTTTTGTTGGCAATCGAACCGCCTGGGAAATGATTTTCTCAGCTTTTTGCTAGTAGCTTTCTGCCGTTTTAATAATATCACTAAGTCGGCCAAGTTCAGCCTGTGCTATGTTCATCACCTTGCCATCCACCCGCATCGCTGGAAAATTGAAAATAAGTTGGTCCTCGATCGATGCCCGCTGATGGATTTCTCTCGTTTCAGCCTACACCGAGCCTTTGCCTTTTTCTCTAGTTCCTTCCTTTGTTTCTGGCAGGAATGAGGGCCAGATATGGGCCTAATTTGATGGAAAATACCGGCTGCTGTGCCAGGGTTTTCTCGTCTTTCACAGGATTTGGGATCTTGGGTATCAAGCTGACCTTAAATTCGTTTCTCTTCAGAACTGTCGATGATAGGTTGAGACAAAATATTAGCATTCTACCGCTGTACGTCCTTTACCTAACTTTACTTTACTTTCCTTTTTAATATCTTCACCATGGCACAGTTGAGCGGTATTTAATACGTCCCAGAGATCCTTTCATGGGATTGTAATTGAAAGGATGTTGCTGAATTAGATTTTCGGATTAATTGCATACTTGATGGCTTCTGAAGGTTTGACGGTGTGCAATCCAACTCGAAAGGCCTAATTTTAACAATTAACTTTGATTAAAATTAATTTAAGGAAATGTTAACTAATTTTTCATTTCCATGCTTTCAGACTGAGGATAAGTTTTCTGTATCGAACGATGGGAACACTCTCGAAACTGAGGATCCTCCAGAAAGAGGAAACTGGACTGGTCGTTTTGATTTTCTTTTATCGCTTCTTGGATATTCGGTTGGATTGGGAAACGTTTGGAGATTTCCTTACTTATGCTACAATAACGGAGGGGGTGAGTATATTAAGTCAAAAAATTTATTTTACATTTTATTTATTTAAATAATTTATTTTTATCTCAGCTTTAATACTGTTTTTGAATTTATTGAATAATAAAACGCGTTATTCTTAAATCAGTTTCTTTTGAGCTAGCGTGAGGCATAATAGCCGCGTTCTTTTCATCGGGTTCCGGGTTTGCTTTTATAATTTTGTGAATTAAAAAAAAGGTACAATAATAGTAATTCTTAACTTCATTCTCTAAATCTTTCCAAAAAAGTTTAAATTTGCACGTTGACTGGGCGACAATATTTGCAAAACATTTTATAATTATTTATCGTCTTCTTTGAACAAGAACTGAGTTAGGAATTAAATTAAAAAGGATGCAACTATTATTTCTCATGCTAGCTCAAAACAAAAAATAAATAAATAAATTAGTCCGTAAACAGATTAGGTTTTTGTGGGATCTACGAAATCAAAAATTCATCGTTCAAATTCAACTCTGGATATGTCGCCCCGTCGACCTTGGGGGTATTTTTTTTAAGTTTTTTCACCTTCTCATGTTCTATTACTTCATTACTGTAGAAGTTTCTTCACCTCATCAAAGGCTTGTTTGAAGGCAGCAAAATCAGATTTACCCGTAGCTCATTGGCAATGCTACTCAAGCCAGTTGAACCCCAATCTTGGTAGCACTTAACGCCGTAACAGGCTCTAATGTGTGACAAGTTCGTAATGAGATTTTTCCTGGCGTATATTTTTTTTCTTCGTTCATTCTTTAAAATTAAAGCGCACCCATTTGATACGTTGTCATTCCCGACGTTTCGTGCTGTGCGGGGGTGTCTTTTACCAAATGCCTTCACCACTCCCAGGAAAATCCGGTTCCCCTGTAATTTACTCCTCGGTAACAATCTGTAATTTGGGGACTCTGGCAGCTCGTCAACGCCTTTGTGTATGGAATTGCTAATGAGGTACCCCTTGCCAAAACGGAGTTAAGAGTGAGGAAACTTCCGCTAGTCAACAATTTGAACAGGAGATGTTTCTTTTCCATTCACTTAAGAAAGTTGCTAAGGAAGCAAAACGGTCTTTTCAATTTTCGGCAATTTTTGGATCTATAGTGGGCTACCTGAACTTTAACAGATTTCTTTTCCTTCGATTCTTTTGATTCGTAATTACACCTTATAGATCTGTAATAACATCAATTAAACCATTTCCCAATTCAATCGACGGCATAGATACAAAAACGCTTATTTGATTAAATAAATGGAAGTGGGAAAGATTCAAACGTGAAATGCGATACTAATTCAAAAGAGGCTGCTAGGGTTCAGTCTAAGTATAATATGTGTAGAATTTAAAAGATTTTATCGTGAAGTATATGAAGAAATTATTATAGGTATTATTTTCTGGTATGGCTCTATTTTAGTTTTGCTTAATGCTTAAATAAATAATTTTCATGCCCAGAATACTCCTCTGAGCAATTTCTTGAAAGAAAGTCGTTAAAAAACTGTCGCCCCAGTAGAAAGTTAGCTCGAAAATAAAAAAAAGCCATAAAGATCATATGTATATACCTACATATGTATGATATATTAACGAGTACTACTAGGAGAGATTTTAAAAATTCCAGGTTTAAAGATCGAAATTCCATTATAAAATCTTTTAGAATTTCGCACTCAAAAAAGAACAGAATCATTATATTCTTGCAAATTAAAACATACTTTATATATGATATATAGGTATTCTATCTACATATATCGTTTTACTTAAAAATTAAAGAAATTCTATTATTTTACTAAGAAATTAAAGAAATCTATTATTTCAAAGATTGATACCGCTCTACTTAGTTCGAAAGGTACATACATCAAAGATTTATATAGTTAAGTTAAAAAGGATTTATAATTACAAAACATAATTAATTTATGATATTTCTTCTATTATTCTATTAAAGTTGTTTATAATTTCCCAGGGGAACCTGTTGTACTTCGGCGTGCAGGAAATTTCTAAAACGTTTGTGCCTTTTTTAAAAAAACATGTCTATTGTAAACGTTATTTGTTAATGTAAAATACTAATTATAGTAAAAATAGTTTTAATTGTAATCTTAATTTAAGTAATACTGGTACAAAGTACTGTAATAGCTTCGACCTAATCTCATTAAAATTTATATATACGTTTTAAGCTGTGATTTTGTAGGACATACATACATAACTTATTAAACTGGAGAGATATCGACTCTGGTTATGAAAGTGTTTTTTAATTGAAATAAGAATTTTATTTTGTTTCAGTCGAAGGCAGCCTGCACATAAAGTAGAATTACACAGGTTGATTTTTTTATGTCTAGTTGAGTTTTGATATGCAACCTTAGTAGGGGATAACATGTGTTGTGTTTTGGTTTAAATCTAAACTACTCATTAGGTAATAAATTATGATCATCAACAAAATCCATGATTTTCATTTTTATAACTTTTTCCAATATTTTGCCAACATTACTTATGGTAGAAAAAATAGGTCGGTAATTTATTTTTAATAATCAGCTTTATAAATGAGATAATGAAATAAGAAAGAAGTTTTCGATAATGTCGGTTCAACACTTGAATTCAGAAAGGTTAATTACAACGCATAATCAAGATAATCATTTGATACACTACTTTACTACTACAGCAAACGAGATTAATAAATATTACTATAATTGTAATTTTATTATTCGCTACGTTAAATAGCTGAGTCTCATCCAATCGCATTGACCAATTCAAATCATTTGTTCTCTCTTTCTAGTTCGCATTCATATAGATTTTACGTATTTATTGCGAGTTGGAAATTCGAAATTTTATTTTCAGCGGGCCCAAAAAAAATTCAGTTCAATTATCATTTTCGAAGTTTGATAGTTAATATCTCGGTTTTTAGTGAACCGCTTTTCTTGAGTCTGAAGTTGTGTATTATCCAAGATTGTTTTTGAAAACCGTCCAATAAAATGTTTATCCGATTTTAGGGATGGGGTAC
Source organism: Philonicus albiceps (assembly GCA_963969385.1). Taxonomy (NCBI): domain Eukaryota; kingdom Metazoa; phylum Arthropoda; class Insecta; order Diptera; family Asilidae; genus Philonicus; species Philonicus albiceps. Next base: position 9,771,496 of record OZ017773.1, read on the forward strand.
TCTGAAAAAACGGTGATTAAGAGATATGTAGAATCGATTGATATACCTCCGGTAATATACTTCGAAACACCATGTATTATTAAGTACGTTTTTATAATTATGGTTTGTATTTCTATAATGTTCACTGGATGCCATACAGGTAGTTTAACAACTCCGATTTTTCTCAATGTGTACAACAGGTTCTTTAACTCTACAATTTAACCCCGTTTGAAGGCACACGAAAAGGCTAATTAAAATAAAAGTTGATTCTTGTTCATATTTTCATATTATGGCTTTTATCAGTTATCGTTAGTCAAATGACACTTGTGTCTATGATTCTGACCCTAATTTAGACTTACATTTATAATTATACATTATACAACTGTTTTTGACTAGTTCTCTGATAAACTACCTCCATAATTGATTATGCCCCTCATAATTTTGGCCAGGAGCACATTTTCCACTAATTTTACCGTCTTTGGGCCAAAACATTATCTATTTCAAAACTCTATTGTAGGGTTAAGTACAAAATGGCGCTCAAATTAAAACTTACTAAAACTTTCACTTATCACTTACAGGGGCTTTTCTCATACCTTTCACGATAATGCTTGTGATTGCGGGTCTTCCATTGATGTTCATGGAACTGTCGTTTGGGCAGTATGCAGCTTTAGGACCGGTGGCGATATACCGTCGATTTTGCCCACTGATGCGAGGACTTGGCTACGGAATGATAATTGTCTCTGCCATCGTTATGCTCTACTATAACGTTATAATAGCGTGGACTATTTTCTACATGTTCGCCTCCCTGACGACGGAGTTACCTTGGCAAAATTGTGAAACTGAATGGAGTACGGAACGTAAGTATCTGCACCTGGTATGCTTCCAATATTGAATTTCCACCTGCATGAATTTTGAAATAGTTTGGTTATCTATGGTTGCAGTGAGAATTTCATTGCTATTTTTTTGTACCAATTATATCCCTTCACTGAACTAAAGTTGCTTAGGGCAAATTCTTTAAGCATATTTTTCTTGGTACTTTCAGTCATGTGGGTGCAAGAAATGCTACTCTCAAAAAATATTTCTTACCGCCAACGTAAATCGTAACAGGAACGAATTTTCTCTGAGTATCTATTTTTGAATGGTAACAAAATATCATTAGTATTCTGTGTGATTCTGAGTTCCAATTCTATTTTTTATGGAAGGAACCTTACAATGTTTTGATTCACCTACAAAAATCGTATTGCTTTGATTTTTAATACAAAATATTTTTAACCAAAATTCAGTAGAATTTCTATGGTTGGAAATTTTTATAGTGCATATTTTCATTTTGAACTAGGAAATAGAAATTTTTATAATTTGATTCACATTTTTATAAGGTTAGAATTAGATCTAGATCTGGCTTTTCTGGTACAGGGAGAATTATCACGCCCTGATCCGGAATATAACGCTCCAAATGATCCGGTCCGTGAAAATAAGTCCAGCACGTCCCAGTTTCTTGTAAAAAGTATAAGATATGAAATAATGCAAATATGCCATAACCTATTCACCCAAAATCTAATATTACAAATCCCAATTTTTATTGACCCATTAAGCTGAAACATATTAGTCCGAAAGGCAATGAACTAATCCCTAAACTACTAGAGAATGAACTCCTGTGTCAATACATTAAAATCTACAAACCAAAGATCCCGAAAATGACAAAGTCTCAATCGTGCAACCCTACACAATTCAAAGCACTGCGAGGTTAGCGCTACATAACTTAAGGAACTGCAAGGTCAACTTTACATAGGTCAAGGTGCTGCTAGAAGATATTTTGAAAAGCCTGTCAGCAAGATAGCCTTGTTCCCAAGCGAGCCGACCTTGCATAACCTTACATTGTAAGCTATTTACCAAACCTCATAACCCTATAACATAAGCTTGTAAACCCACATAATATTTATAGGGTTTTGAGATTCTGTTTGGCTTGAGGTTTAGGGTTAAAAGGTTATTAGCCTTTCAGATTTTATATTCAAAGTTTTCAGTTAATCTGAAGTTAGGGTTATCTGCTATTTAACGTGTTTTTTGATGTTACAAAAACAAAAAACACTGAGACCTGATAGAGTGTTTTGGGTTCAGCGACTACAAAAACTTACCTACTTCTGTACAGTAAAAAAAAGTAATTTTTGTGCCTGTTATCGCATATTCAATTCATTTTTCAGTTTTTCACAAGAAAGTGGATACGACTTCCAAAAATTATCCTAACAACTTTCATGAAAAACATCGAAGTAAAAATGCATTTTGGTCTTTATCACAATAAGTGAATACGCTTATTATTTAACTAAAATAATTAATTAATATTATTTTTAATATTTCTAATTAAATTTTTTTATTTTATTCTTTCTTAGGGAATATGTGCGGCCCAATTTTATTTTGGTTATTAATTGAAACATGCATAAATTTGATTTTAATATTAAATATAAAGTTCTTTACTTTATCTATACACATTTATTTGATATATCGAAACGCAATGACTTTTTGGTTTAGTAGCCAAATTACGAAAACGAAACCCTTATAATTTCACCGGTAGATGCTTTAAATGAACCAACATACAATTGCGATATGCATTAAAACTGATAAGGGATACACTTATGTAGTAAAGTATGATTGATTGCCTTTTTAACTGGTAATATAAAATATTCTATTGATGTGTAAATCAGATTTAAATGTTTAGTAGATTTAAATTTATTTCCGAGAGTATTCCGAGAAAATTTCAATTTCATAGCTTTGAAATAGACACTCTATTTCTCTATTCTATTTCTGTAGAATGACTAGATGGATTTAAAAACTTCGTTCACTAATTGAAAGTCATATTTCTTTCTAAGTAATCAACTCAAGCTCTTTTCATTATATGCAGATTACCATAAGTACGACAGAATTGCAATGACAATTGGTAGGTAAGATAAGGATGAACTCGTTTTCAACGATAAAGAAAGCAAACTAGCTCTATTTTGGTTCTTAAGTGTTATACAAATAGCAATATAAAAATATGCAAAAAAAGGGTGTCATAGTATAGATAAAAATTAATTATTGGAATTTACCTCTTTAATTTAAATTTTTGTTTTTAAATAATCCCATTAAATTACGTATTTTGCCATACTACAGATTTATTTCGTTTTAATCCCTTTTTCGATATACTTACTGTATGTAATGTAAAAAAAATTAGATGGTTTCAAGTAATTTAATAAAGCAGGAATCGTACAAAATATTTTCAATCGATTGTAACCTAAGATCAAAGTGGGGATCTAAATAAGCTACTCATTCTTTTACACATCAAGTTTCAGTAAATATTTATTTATTTTTCGTATCTTCTTATAAATAGGTAAGATGGTATTGTCTATAACTTTAAAATCAAACAGTTGAAATTTACATTTTAGAGGGTACTCAAAGTTTGATTTAAAAATTTTCGCAAATTGCTTTGTTTGGGATCAAAAGCAAATATTACTGGAGCAAACAATTTTCTTTAGTGTGCTAACAATAGGAGCCCAACCTTTACCAATTTCCTGTTTCCCTGGAGTCCCAATTCAGAATCTAACCGCAAGGGTTGCAGTTCATTATCCCACAACTAAAATTAGAAGAAGAGGGATCTAAGAAAGAGCCCTATGATTGCAGTAGGTACTGCTGCTACTACTAACAATACCTTGGGGGAATTAGTGTGGCATGTACATCCGAAGGAATAAATTTAGGTAAATCTGAAAACTTTCATCATTCACTCCCTCGCTCAATCTTGGTATAAGAAAAGAGAAAGTTTTAAACGAAATTAACTTTGTGGTCCCAATTTCCTGTGTTAATTCCCCTTTAACCATGCACAAAAGTCCCCTTCAACCGCATGATCCACAACTAAATCAAATCTCTATAATGAGGTCGCTTCGAGAGTGGAGTTCTTATTCAACATAATTTTATTGATTATTGATCTGCAACGTTCTATTTACTGAAAGAATTTTTTTAGCCCTTTACCAGTAGGTCGCACTCAGACAAGCTGCCTAGGGACCATCCTCCGCTCCTGAAACCAGCTCTTGGTGCCGAAGGATGCAATTTCGAGTAAGGCCTCGAGGAGTATTTATTCAAAATAAGAGCAGCAATTTCGAAACGTTAAAGATGTCCCGGAAAGTTGTGACCTGTAGTTGACTGCATTTAGATTGATGGAATAAGATTGAAATTCCTTTCTATCCATTGGAATGTTGAACAGCGCTTGGTCATTTTAACGTAGATTTTGAACCCATCCTAAAATTTCAAAAAGATTTCAGGGATTTTCACCTCAACTACGTTTGCAACGGAGCGTAAAAATGTCCGCTGAAGCGTTGCGTAAGAAATTCGATTCGTTGCTCGTACGATAACGATTCTAAGCTGGTTTTCTTGCTTCATTAGGTATCGAGGTCACTGGTGTTAGAGGCTTAAAGACATTTCTTCTTCTGAGCTAATGCACACAATTTTGAGAAAATCTCGAAAGGCTTAAGGTGGATATGACTGCCAACAGGATGATGGGTGGTTTTAGCGTGAGCCTTTATTTTATAAGGTTGCTTCGCTTAGATGAAATTATAGGACTCTCTGATGGGTGCCTTTCATTTTTAATATTCAAAAGTCGTCGCCGCAGCCGCTGCTTTATTCATTGCGGATAATGAAATTTTCAAATGGTTTCCCTCCAATGTATCTAAGCTGAGTAGCAAGAGGTTTTTAATTAATTATTAAGCAAGTATTGTAGCGATGAGTTGTAGTCTCTCACAGAGAAAATATTAAATTCGATATTATTCCAACGCACTCCCAAAACAATTCTGGCCCTGTTTACTTTCAATTTAATAAAATTTTAACGAATTTAAAATTAATGCAAACCAAGTAATTTACGGCTGATCTGCCTTTACAACCTCAAAGGCATTAATGTGGTATGTAACTCTTGGATTTGTTAGCATTGTTGTGGTAACTAGCACAACGATTTTATTATTCTTCCCTTCTGTGTAGATTAAATTGCCTTTCTTTCCGTTATTTTTAAGAACGATTTCAATTTATGAAAGAAACAATCATAAAAATGATCAGTGGGTCAGGTCCCAAGTCGACATAATAGTCCTATTTAGAACCTAACAAGTCGTCGACTTTTCAGTACCCTAAAGGCAGACTACAAGAAGGGCTATGATTTTAGCATCCTATACTTGTACGTCTCGCTAAATACTTATAGTTGATTTTAAAAATAAATTTACCAATTCCAAAAAGAAACAATTTAAGATAAATGAATCGCGTTTTGAAAAGCTTTGATATTTTGCATTTTAAATATAAATATTATTATAAATGCGTTATATTAATTCTAGATTATAAGTAATAAAGATGATTTCCTTTGCTGTAAAAAAAAGACATGAATTTAAAAGAAGGCCTTCGAAAACTATTCTTAATCCAAGACCTTTGTTATTGAATTCCGATTTTGACTTTACTCTTAACTTTTAACATTTTTGTAACTATCTCGTGATGAGATGGATTGCGTTTTATTATTTTTCAATAATTCCGCACGCAAAGGATTCCTCTCCTTTTTTTCAATGCATCCTTTTTGCCCCTTATTTTCACACGCATATTTAGTAATTTTCATTATTCTTAATAATAAACTATGAGTAATTCTTTATGAATTCAAAAATTCCACGGTACTTTCTTAGTGCAACGACACAAACCCTATACTTAAATCCAAAATCTAGTATACGCTATTAAGTCTGTTGTTTTTTTTAGATATGTTTGATGCATATCTTCAAAACATAGAAGCGTAGAAGTGCGTTCATAAATTAAAACTAGACCGTTGAAAATATCTTTTATAAATTTTAAATTTTAAATAAGCATATGTACTGTGTATGTTCAAGGAGAGCAAAAAAACCTCCTTGAAAGGTCTTTTCTTCTCTAATAGGTTTTGCATAAAATATGTATTAGATGAATTTGCACTACAGTCGCCTCGTTTCTCTGAAGTGTAAATTGCTGAAAAGCAGATTAAATTTTAATGGGCCTATCAAATCTCGATGTCGAGTGCTCGGCCGGAAAGGTCAGTATTTGTTTACACGTAGGCATCTTTATGCCACCCATTAATAATTTTATAACTTTTCCGCCAACTGAAGAGCGATTGTAAGCGGTATCGATGTGACAAAATTTAGATAGATGATGGTGACCTTTATCTTTTTTCTATTCCACCATTCTAACTCATCGCTAGTGCTTATTTGACCTTTTGCAAACCTACAAATTGATTTTGCGAAAGCGATAAAAAATTTAAAAAAATATAAAAGCTGAAATATGTACTTTTACAATATGGGAATGACAGGAAGAGGTATTTGCCTATGGGGAGAAGCGACCGACAAATAGAGCTTCCGGTTATTTTGAGACAATGTGCTCGTTTTTTGCAGTGCATTTACAAGCTGACCCTGTTTCCTTTGATTCTTGACATTATGCCCTCTCTTTAATTTTTCTGTTTATTATTTCTGCCGCTTTTCTAGCTCGTTGGAGTACCTAGATGAAATTGTGGCAATAAAAAAAGATCAAGGCGGCTAGTTTCAGTTGGCCTATTACCATAATGTTTTTTCTGTTATTTAGCCCATTCAGTCGGGGGAGTCTGATTTGTTTGTAACGTAAGTGCCGATGTTTTTGTAAATGGCAAAAATATTAAAATGTTTACCCGTGTTGGGTGGCGGGAAAGGTGAAAGAAATTTTGGGATAGTTTTTCCCGGCGTCTCTCGTATTTATTTCATAAATAGGCGAACAAACACTTCGGAATTTCGAAATAATTTCTCACAACAGAAAACAGATGATGCCAGTAGGGTGAAAGCACGTGTGGGCTTCGGTGATTCTCGTATGTAACTTACGTGGTCTTTCGGTGGCTAACACGATCTCACCTTATAATTAGATGACAAAAGTCTCATACAAAATGCAAATGTTTGAAATGAAAATTTCATGCATTTAAGGTTCATTGAACACGAATTGAAGAAAGAAGTTTTGAAAATAAATAAATAGAGTATACAGGGTGTTTTTTTAGTGGGCATGACAAAATGAATGGGGTGAAAGATCTGTCCTAGGCAAACAAAAAAATTTTATGGCAGGGGGTGGGGGAAAATTTAAACCGTTTGGGAGTTATAGGGTGATTCGTAAATTCCAATATTCCATGGTATGTACATCAGTATTTTATTGTTATACTTTGATCAATTCAACTCAGAGACATCCAATTCACGCTAAATATCCTTAGAAAACCTTAACTGGTAAAATTGAGTTGGGACAACACGTCAGAGATTTTAAGTCATTTAACTCACAAAATATGCAAGCATCGAATTGTGCTTGATTTTAATTCTCGCTTACAACTATAAAGATGTTTTCAATACTACCTATAACAAATCGGATAGTGAAAATCATTCAATACCGCATTACTTTACTACTACTACTCTATTATTATTATTTTGCTATTCCTCGTTATTGTAACAAATTTTATGAGGTAGGACAACAAATTTTTAAACCTGATTTTAAGAACGAAGGATTGATCTGAAGGAGAGGTGATTGAAACACTTTACCTAAACAATCGATTGATATGTGTTGGAACACTTAAAAATTCTTTATACTCGTATATTGGTGGTATAAGGGTTTTTGTTTTGTAACTTTTGTTTTAGTTTTATTCAGAGAAATTGATGCAATGTATTTTATTCAAAGAATTGCCAATTTTTAGCCATGACTTTTCCCAATCATTCAGCCAGCATACAGATTCCACGTTGAAAAAATTCTTCGTCGTTTTAGGCGAACCAAAAATTAATTCAATTTTTGCTCGGCCAGGCTATGGGTAATCGACCGAAATAAGTGGTAGTCGGAAGAAGTAATATCTGGGAAATGCTGCGGGTGGGGTAGGACATCCCATTTAAGCTCCTCTAAAATTTCCTTGACGACTGTTACAACATGCGGTCGAGTGTCTCTTGGCTTGAGTCCATACGGAACCCAATTTCCTTGTTATTGCACCATACTCATGGCCTTTAAATCACTTGTTTAGTCACTCCCAAAGTTTCAGCGACCTCCTTTTGAATTTGGTTTGAATCTTGGTCCAATAACGCCTCCAACTTAGCGTCTTTAAACTGTACTGTTCGCGTCAATTGTCGCTAGTGTCAAAATTGCCACTTATTGCCCATATGCTTCACACTTCATCGATGTTCATCAGATACATTTTTCTTTAAATTAAATCAAAAAAACAGCGTAAATTGTGTTTTGTTGGCACAAAGGTTGACATGGTTAGAACACATCGAAAGTATGTACTTCGTATGTTGTTTCCATTTCAGCGAAATGGCATATATTGATTTTTAAAGGTAAATGATGGCGCTTTAAAATGAATATAGTTACAAGATCGTCCGATGCGATTTAATGGTATTTAGGCCATCTTTTGTAAATCCCTCAAAACTTATTTGTACCCCAATATAAATAAACAAATGAACAAATATATTTCTTTATACAAGACTATAAAGATTACGCTTACGGAATGCATTTTGCATTTGTAAGTACGCAGGCACCCTCAAGCTGATCTCAAAAGAAATAAAAAATGAAAGGAAAAACTTATAGGTCTGAATCCTCGAAATTACGAATGAAGATGACATATGAAATTTGCATTATCATTAATATTTAATTCTTCTCATATATTTTTATATGCTTTTCGACAATTTTCTCTTGAGTGGTTCAAAAAGCCTTAGCGTTAGCAAATATAAAAAATCGTTGTGTAGAAAGCTTTAGGATCAAAAGTCCTGTGCCACTCGTGGATCTGTAATTTGAAAAAATTACTGAATTAATTTTACATCTTCCATTTCCAGATTGTTTTTCTTACGAGATGGCCGACCAGTGCGAGGCCACAAATGGCACATTTTACTTGAGGACGTGCTACAACGCGAGCTTCGCGGAATCGCAAAATTTTACAGAGCTTGCGATCCATGCGGTGAAACGACCACCCGCTGAGGAGTACTTCACGTGAGTTCATCTTAGAAAATTCAACGTTAACATGAGACAAAATCCATAGAGAAATACTAAAAATGTCCTTTTCAATTTACTTTTATATATATATTTTTTTTTCTAGGAACTATGTCCTTGGTTTGTCTATCGGTATTGAGGAGACAGGAGGTATAAAATTGTCGCTAGCGTTGTGTCTGTTTGCCGCCTGGGTAATCGTCTTCCTGTGCCTCTGCAAAGGGGTTCAATCCTCCGGGAAAGTTGTTTACTTTACAGCTCTATTTCCATATGTAGTCCTTGTGATATTGTTTTTCCGAGGGGTGACACTACCAGGAGCCAAAACTGGGATTCTTTTCTATTTAACACCAGACTGGAAGCAGTTGGCAAATGCTCAGGTAAATATTTTATTTTTTTAAATCCTCTCCCTGTCCATATTATCCCTCATTGTTACTTCATCCTTGGTAAGATATCTGAAAAGTTTTATTAAGAAGCAATTAACTTTTCCTGGGTTTTAAACTATTCCGCTACTTAATGGATTTTCTGCTGTGGTGCATAGAGCGGTAATAATTTGCGATGGTAGTGTCCTGTTTATTGGAGGAGCTCAGCAAATCCCAGAAAAGCAACTTAAATAAAATCTATTGCTTTTTCGATGTCACATACAACCTCTTTTATAACAATAATAACTGGTAGAGTACCAAATTAGATCAGATGTTGCTGAAGTTGAGCATTAATATCTCTGGAAATGAGTAATTTGAGCCCACGCATTCGACAGCATACATCCGCGTCCGGTTGCAATAAATCTTACCTTCTGCACAAGCCATAATCGATATCTGAGAGATTTTGCTCATAATCATCCCTTCGCATCCTTTTCCTTATTATAAGTTCTCTGCTCGTAATTATGCTTCAATTCACAAATATTTCACAATCAACAGGTGTGGGGTGATGCTGCCGTGCAAATATTCTTTGCTCTTAGCCCCGCATGGGGAGGTCTAATTACGCTCTCATCTTACAACAAATTTACTAACAATTGCTACAAGTAAGTACCCGTGCCTTTCAATTAACATTTTGTTGTCTTTCTTTCCATCTAGAACGCAAAAGGTATAAGGAAGTGTAATGGTAATCACCAAATTTTTATCTCTTCGTAGAGATTCACTAATTGTGGCTGTGTCGAACATTGGAACGTCTTTCTTTGCTGGTTTAGTAATATTTTCGATAATTGGCTTCCTAGCCCATGAGCTCGATGTGGAAGTGAAAAAAGTTGTCGACCAGGGCGCCGGATTGGCATTCATCGTTTATCCAGAGGTTGTAACTCGTCTTCCCGTATCGCCGGTGTGGTCGGTGCTTTTCTTCGTAATGCTGCTAACGCTCGGCTTAGACTCACAAGTATGTTCTATATAATGCATTTTATATACCATATTAGTCCATAAACCGAGTTAAATATTGTGCACTATAATTGCATTATCATTGAAATGTTTAATGCATATAAGTACACTATCATTTGGCAGTTTAGTAATAGTGAATTTGGTTTGCATGACCCCTTAAAAACTGATAGTGATAGTGTAATACTCGTATGCACAATTTTAACCAGAAACTTGTTTAGATTAGGCGCTTTCAGCGAGAATATAACGATCCTTGTTAGACTACACTTCCTGTAACAAGGAACATTTGGAGATCTTGGAAGATGGCGAGGAATTTCTATGATTTTTTTAACTTTAGCGATAAACTACAAGTACATATCCACCAAAATGCATCATCTTCACTCCTACTAGTTCGTTGAACACATTTTTGTTCAACATTCAACAAATATAAAGTAGTATCTAAAATGATAATTATATCTGAAACAATTTGCAAATATTATATTTGAGTTAAAATTGGATTAAAATCAATAATTAATTACTTCTTAAACAACTAAAACATGAATGCTCAATATGCATATGCATATATCCGATAAAGCCATAAATATACGAGTATCCAATATTAAGTAGACTTGTAAAATAATGAATTACATTGGCAATGATTACTCCTACCATTATCATTACCAGTATTATTTTTTGCGAATTTGTTGGGGACGTATCTAATGCGTAAAAAGAATTGTGTGTTTAATATTCTCCAATAGCTCAAAAGCTACTTTCCCTTAAAAATGCAAATAATGTATATGTAGATACTTTTAAAGGAAAAAAATATACATAAACATTTATACAATATTTAATGAAATTAAGTCTTAACATTTTAGATTTTATCTAAATTTTTCAAAATAAGTAAACATTTTCACAGAAGATAGAAGTGATTGAAACTTGAGTGTCATTACGCAATTATAATTTAAATTGTAATGTGCAATGGTAATTAAAACTTCACTAATAATTAATTACAATGAATTACAAAACCGAATTACAATTACATTTTTTGAGGGAAAAGTATCGGTATTTTACTCATGAGTAGTACTGAATAAAATGTATTGATACTTTCCAAATTTTTTATATTATGTGCATATCGGTTATAAAAATGTTTTATGAAGAAAAACAAATTGAATCATGTCAAAATGCGGAAAAAATAGATTTCCGTAAAGTTCCCAGGGATGCAAAATAACTTGATTCGTTTTTATTTCAATCATAAATATCATTATAACAAGCCTTAAATAATTTTATTTCAACTATGGTACAATAGCCACACATTTTTTTAATATTTTCCTGTAAGTTTTATATGGTTATATTTATAAAGAAAATTTTAAAATGAGCTGAGATGTTTAGAAGGTATCAAATGGATTGATAGGTATATGACATGTTTTAACTCAATTAAAACGAAGTATTCTATGATATCAATTATTTAAGGAAGATGCTCAGCTTAAATTTGTAATAAAATCTTAGTTGGAAAATTTTGAATACATGATAACCAATTTATAATATTACCGCTGGCGGAAGAATGTGATATGAACTAGATTGAATTAAGGATGATTCTTTGTCAGAAAAACACGAAAGAAAACGCAAAAAAAGGATTATTCCACCATTTAATCTAATTTTTTGAGCTTTCTCGAAAAAATGGGGCGGGTATGGTATGGTATGGTATGGTATAGTATTACTTTTACTGGTAATCTTGGTCCCAAAATCCACCGGTGCTTTTCAAGATCTTGTCCATAGAAAAGTAATTTGTGGGGAATTATGGGTATGAATCCCTTTGTTTTTAGGAATGAGTAAGGGTGTAGGGAACTATACTGAGAAAAAAGGACTCGCAAATTTAATAAAACTGATTTGTTTCACTTCTTTTTCAGAAAGGTGGTTTTTGTAACAACCAAAATGACAAGTTATTTCAACAAAATCTTAAAAACGGATTATTTGCAGTAATCAAAATACGTTGGCTAATTTAATTTGGTTTTTTAACTTGATAATAACATTACTCTTCGTTAATATTTTGCAATTATCAATAATTCAACAACACGTTTGTTTAAAGCTAATGCATTTAATTTTACAAAAGTTAATTTGGCTAATGCAATCTTAGCATTATGTTAAACATAATTAATACAGCACACGAGAAAAGGTAGTCGCATAAGCTAGAACTATAAAGTGTAGGATGTGTTAAAAAATAAATTAGGCTAGCTATTCGCTACTTATTTATGTTGCATTGTTATTAAAGTGCAATTAATATCAGTACGCACAAAATTATATATATATTGAGTATGTTTGTATATAAATGTACATTCTGTAACACCTCATTGAAAAGTTTAAGGCAAGGCATCAAAAGAAATATATAAACAAGAAATGGTTTTAATTAAATAAGAAGTTACGGTTAATGAATGAATTCCAATGTACTATTGATCAAAGTAACCCAAAATTAAATTGTGGATTTGTTTTAAAGATTCGAACGAACTGAGGGCTTAGTTAAGTATTTACCAGAAGCTGTTGTTTTGTTTAAAGCCGAACAAAACTGCTTGAAATTGGCTAAAATTCGGTTTGAATTTCAAAAAACTTGTTTAAGACTTTGATATATTAAGATATTGAATATATAGTTCAAATAACATCTTGTTTAGTTTTCTAGTGAACTTGGTTAATTGAAATTACCACAATTAACCAAAAACACGATAGGCTGAAAACATGCCATGTATTTGGTAATTGAAAACCTGATTTTGGTTCGTTTTACTAGTATTTTTTTTCTCAATGTACTATAGATGATTCTAGGGTATATTAATATGAGTATTACAATCAGTTATGGTTTTATGACATACATAAAATACATGCTTTGTAAGTTTTTATATGGGTGGATTATAATTTTTAAATGATTGTTATCTTTAATGGAAGTGTATTTGAAAAAAAAAGTTATTTTCGTAAATCTCTATGATAATTTTCTTTCAATTAACCGATTTTCTTGTAGTTCGCTCTTATGGAAACTGTAACCACGGCTATTCTAGACAAATTTCCAAATTTACGACAATTCAAAGTTTGGGTCGTCCTCTCGGTTGGAATCTTTGGATACGTGGGAGGACTAGGATTTACAACGAATGTAAGTATAAAAGTATCTACTAATACTTGAAGCTATTATCCTCCCCCATTTCTGATTACCACTTTGAAAATATAGAAAAATACGATGGAGGACGTTTATCGACTTTTACCGCCCTCGCAAAACGGAAAATTGAATGTTATTAAAAAAAATATATATATTTTCTGTAAACAGGTTTACCACCACCGCATAAAATCGATTTGGTTAGAAAAAAAAAACTTCATTCAACCATTCCAGAAATCCAGAATTGAGGACGGGCCCTATGCATACTGGCATGCCAGTGGCCCAGTTAGTCCGCATTAGGTAGGCCACGAGAGAGTGTGCTGTGGCCTTCATCTTAGTTTAATAATTGAATTTTACTCCCATCTATCCCCTCGGCCCATTTAAAATGTCAGAGGCAATTCGGAAAATTTATAACGTTGTTCGCTTTTTCTATTTCATAATTGAAACCTGCTGATGACGGTCCTCTTTTGCACTCGTTAATTGGATCGCTTAGCTTATGTGAATTTGTTTTAAACATTTTTGATAATATTTTTCATTAGTCTAATTGTCGAACTTAGAATCGATGTCGATTTATTTTCCTTACCTTCAATTGAATATAAATTTGGATCTTTTTAAATAATTCCCATCTACTTTAATATTATTATTAGTTAAGAATTTTAATGGAAGAAAGATTAAAGACATTTCTTTATTTTATTCTTACAAAATTACGAAACAGCAGATACAGTAAAAGTTCAGAAATCTTTATCATATTCGAGTATTCAAGTTATTTTAGAGCTTAATGCAAGAACTAAAATTTGTAGGTACTTTGGGACTCAATACTGACTGAGTACTTTTACTAAATCTTGAAAACAAATGAGTACGGGTATCAAGTATCTCAAAATGTCTAAATAGTCGATATTTTAACTCCTTTTCATACTTAGAGGCAAAAATATTCAGTATAGTAAATTTTTGATTGCAATTAACTATTGTAGCTAACTGACTATTTTTCTACTTCATCTGTATTTAAATAACGTATCTGATATAAGAAAGTTTTTTAATAAGGGAAAACTATCAACATTGATCCAGTTGAAGTTTTCTTAAGAATATGCTAGTTTACTGTAGATAAGCCGGTCCAAAGATTAAGTTAACCTTTCTGTAATAGCGCTATTTTCTATGTCACATAAACTAACGTCGGTCCGTCAGACCTATAACTTTGACATAAAATATAAATGTTTTAATTCACGTTTTTTTACTTATAATTTTATTTTATTAAATAATGGTTCTTGATATGCAGAAATAGAACTAAACATAATCTAAAAACAAGTTAATTTTCAATAATCAGTTATCGAATATTCTTTCTTTCATATTTCATCACCTGCTTTATAAAAAAGGTGATGAAATACGAAAGAAAGAATATTCGATAACGTCGATCTGTGAGACCCCGACTTCAGGAAGGTTATAAATTTATAAGGTATGGTGAGGCTCTGTTTGCGATTTTACTTATTGAAAGTGGAATTCTGCAAGGATCGATTCTTGGGCCTCTCTTGTACAAAGCCACGTCTATGAAGATCATTAAAATAAACTTAAATGAGAAAACTATTATATGAAGTTTTGCAAGACTAAAACTAAGACTAAGACTAAGGCTAAGACTAAGCCTAAGCCTAAGACTAAGACTAAGACTAAGCCTAAGACTAAGACTAAGACTACGACTAAGACTAAGACTAAGACTAAGACTAAGACGAAGACTAAGCCTAAGACTAAGACTAAGACTAAGACTAAGACTAAAACTAAGACTAAGGCTAAGACTAAGACTAAGCCTAAGACTAAGACTAAGCCTAAGACTAAGACTAAGACTAAGACTAAGACTAAGACTAAGACTAAGACTAAGACTAAGACTAAGACTAAGACTAAAACTAAGACTAAGACTAAGGCTAAGACTAAGACTAAGCCTAAGACTAAAACTAAGACTAAGACTAAGGCTAAGACTAAGACTAAGACTAAGACTAAGACTAAGCCTAAGACTAAGACTAAGACTAAGACTAAGACTAAGACTACGACTAAGACTAAGACTAAAACTAAGACTAAGACTAAGGCTAAGACTAAGACTAAGCCTAAGACTAAGACTAAGACTAAGACTAAGACTAAGACTAAGACTAAGACTAAGACTAAGACTACGACTAAGACTAAGACTAAAACTAAAACTAAGACTAAGACTAAGGCTAAGACTAAGACTAAGACTAAGACTAAGACTAAGACGAAGACTAAGCCTAAGACTAAGACTAAGACTAAGACTCTAATAACTAAGATTGTTATAATTATAATAATCTGCTTAGTCGCTTATAAAAATAAATCTAAATGAAAGCTTAATTATTATAATATACAGTAGGGACAAAATTTAAAAAATATTTGTAAAAAAAGTTAAGGATTTACAAATTCTTACTGTCTTTTCACAAGTATAACTCATTTTTATTGAAAATGGTATAAACTTTTAACGCCTCGATGCGACGATTAAAACGATTGAAAAAACGGCGGCAGTTTAAAGTGTATCTTTATATAAAATAAGTTTTCATTTGAGTATTGATGTTAACTTGAACTATCTCCAGTCTTGTACTTGTCTTTGTTTAGTTTTTTGTGATATGAATAACGACTGAATTTTGAATCTATTCTATATTTTATACATGCATAATAATATTAAATTAATTTTTTTAAAGTTTTTAACAGTATCTGCTCATACACATGTGGTCAACGTTTAATTATTTAATTATTAGGTCTACCGGAAAGTTCTGTCCGATAATTTCGTTTCAAGTTTGAATATATTTGGATATGTTCGTTTGAGTTATATGTGGCTGTATATCTTTATAATTGCGTTTATTATGTGCTCTTCGAAATTAACTACACCAAAGTCATTATCAGCGTGTCGACATTTGTTAAAAGTTTTTGGTGAAGATGCTGTTGCAAACAGAACGTGTAGGAGATGGTCCGAAATATTTAAAGCAGGTGAATTCGGCCTTAGTGATAAGCCACGCTCTGGGCGGCAATTTGTGGTTGATGACGATATTTTTAAGACCATGATAGATCAAATGATGAAAAATGGATTACATATGAAAACATCGTAAGGAAAACAGCGTGAACCCGGAAAACATGCCTTCTTCACCTATACACCAAGCTTGAACCTTAAAAAGATAATACTGTATATATGGTGGGACATGTAAGGTTCAATCCATTATGAGCTTTTGGAACCCAAGAAAAAGCTAAATCGGAGAAATACAGCCAACAAATGGACGAGTTAACAAAGTACTCTAAGAAAAAAATATTCAATAGGAAGGAAATCATATTGCATCACGATAATGCTAGACCACATGCTACTTTGGCGACTCGCCAGAAAATCTCAGAGCTAGGATGGGAAAATCTATCGCATCGACCATACTCCCCAGACATTTACAGTAGTGCTGCTGTAGTTTTTCGCATCCAAAGATTTTCTTCAAAAATAGGTTTTATAAATTGCCATCCTGCTGGGAAGAAGTCATAAGGAACGATGGAAATTATATCGTACAATAAATCTAGTTAAATATGTTAAAAATTGTATCACACAGAACTTTCTGGTAGACCTAATATAAAAATTAATTGAAAATTTTTAGAGGGAAATCTTTATCGATTTTGATTTAATGATTTTAATTTTTTACAAATGTTTTTTCAATGTTACGTCCGACTGCACTCGTATGTAAAAAATAACTAAATTACATAAATCAATTTTACATTAGTAACTTAGCGTGGTGTTGTAAAAAATAATTTTTTTAAGGTATTTCTGTTTAAATTAATTTAGAAATGTTGAATGACACGTATTTTATAATTTACTTCCAGAGCGGAATGTACTGGCTGCAACTTATGGATAAATACGCAGCGAACTGGTCGGTGCTTTTAATAGCAATAGTTGAATGTGTTCTTATTTCTTGGCTTTACGGAGTCGAAAGATTTTTAAATGATATTCAAGGGATGATTGGGAAACGTTCGAAATGTTGGCTCTTGTTTTGGTCATGGATGTGGAGACTTATTACTCCAGCTGCATTGCTGGTAAGATAAATTCAGATAAATGTTCATGCTATTAAATTATAATGTTTTCTTTACCCTCTTTTCCAGTTTATTCTATTTTTCAATTGGGTTGAGTATAAGCCAGCATCGTATGGACAATACGTATACCCACTTTGGGCAGATGCTGTTGGCTGGATAATTACCCTTTTACCCGTTTTTGTTATATTTGTGACGGCATTCCTGCAAATCGTTCAGGCACCAAAAAATCTCTCATTTAAGGAAAAAATACGAACATTAATGAAACCAACGCCCGAATGGGGTCCAGCAGGAAGACCGTGCTATATTCAACCCAGTAATTACCAAAGTAGCACGTACGATAGTGTGGTGAATTCAAGAGTTCTAATTAATGGTGTACCATCAGAATCACCTTCGGCCGGCGGATTGTGTGGATTTGATAGTGGCGGTTTTAACGATGAGGTGTTGCAACTCTGAGAACGAGCTCTAGCACCTCGTCCGAATTCGCCACATCACTCTAGAGGTGCCAAAACTAGTGATAAGGTAATAAAAATTTTATTGTAGTAAAATTTCTCTTGTACATTCAAAACATTATAACAATTATACCAATGTGAACGCTCACAATTTTACATTAATGAATATTAGCAGCATATTTTAAATAAACTTCTTCAATTTAAAAGTAGACAGTTGACCACGAAATTTATAAATGCAGATTTTTTAAATATTAATTTTAATGAAAAATCACATAAAAAATTTAAAAGTTTTATTATGAAGGTAGGTCGCCAAATACCGCCCCTAATTTCTTATTTACTCCGTACTAGCTCAACTTTCTAGTATAATAGCGAAAAAGTTATTAAGGGAACATAACGGATTCAATTTTTCAAAAGGAACGATATTCTTTTATGATTGACTTTGTTAGAATTTACCTTTAAGAATGTAATTTTAATAATATTAAAGTTAAATTCAATTTTAAAAATGAGTAGAGAGCGTATTTAGTTCGACGCGTCAAGGACTTATTTTTAATGATTTTTTCTTCTTGGTGAATCTATCTATCTGGAAAAATATCTGTCATTTTGTTATTTTTAGGCGGAACATTTTCCTTGTAGTCCACCCCGCACCCCTTTTCATAAGGATTAAAACCTATGTTTTGTTGTTCAGGCGTTTCAGTGAGCCGCAAACACTTCTGCCGTGAATTTTTCATGTTTTTGGTTTTAAATTGAAGCAGTTAAAAAAACCGAAAAAGAAATCCAAAAATTATTTTTTTGTATACTTTAAGAATCAAATAATATACATATGTATATAAAAAGTTTGCTTAAACAGGACTTACGTTTCGAGTCTAAGGATACATTATAAAAACAAATATTTCACCCATTTTGCTTAAAACAACGTCTTCCGCAGATTTCTTTTGTTTTTAAGATAGTCTTTTAGAGTAGATATTTTAAGTGCTAATTTGTAATTTTAACTCGTCTCTTTAATACGAACTTATAGTACATAGCAACTGCTCTAAAACGTTTTGATTAAGAGAAAATATAACTTACGATGCTAGAATTATATCTTCGCCAATAATACAATATGTGCCATGTATTAATGTATGTTTTGTCTTATAAAAATATTTCACAATATTCATCCTTTAGCAATGTTGTTTGCTCAGGGTAATATGTGTAATTAAATTCGTACTTCCTCTGATCGATTACTCCTATAATATTTTGCGATTACTCTAATGTGTATTGCGTAAATCTATAAATTTTTCTTCGTTACAATTCACACTTAAAATTACAATCAACTTGCATAATCAACATCTTTATACATTATGTTAAAAAAGTGCCAAGAATTTGTAATTTAAATAGCCCGCGCTGAAGGGATTTCAAAAATTCTTTTTCTCCTAGGTTGGTTATTAGTTAGAGCAAATGCCATTTGCTGGTTTGTATGCAGGGGCTGAATAAAGCAGTCTACCTCGTTAGAATTTGTCTTAAATTTGGTGTTGCAAATGGAATTTCATATTTAGACGCTGTTAGAAAAGGCCTTTGAAGATTCAGTTTTATTAAAAACACGTTCTTGTGAGTGATACAAGACGTTCAAAGTGCGCCGTGAGATCGTTGAAGTCATGTCGCGTTCTGAACGACCTTCGATTTCTACCACCAAATTGAACATCGGACGCAGTGAAAGAAATTGTGCTTGAAAATCGACATGCTAGCTTAAGATAGGTAAACACATAATCTCAATACAATATCTTTCACGAATAAGTCTGACTGCAAATTTAGGCATGAAACGTGTCACACTGCATGGGTTGTTCCAAAAGAGGTGAATTTTCTTCAACAGTAGTCTCATTGGACATGCTTGAACCTGAGAATTCTGATCCAATGTTTATGGGACGGCATCATAAGTGGTTATGATACGTGGGTATACGAGTACGATATGCCAACAAGTTAACAATCATCGAAATGGAGGGAGGAAGTCGAGTCGAAAGCAATAAAACAAAATTCATTGAAGGAATTGAAGGCCATACGGGAAAGTACTTCAAAACAATTTAAGAATGGAAAAATTGCTGAAACATGTGTGTAGCTTCGAATGTGCAATATTTTAAAGGTGACAAAATAAATTTTGATGATTGAATGTAAAATATGTGTTTTATTTAACAATTCCGGTTAATTTTTTTTTACATAATGTACGTAAGTGGTTTGGCTTCTTTTCCTAAACTAGTTTACTTCCTACCTACTCTTTACAAATAGGGTTATAAATTTTCCCTAATTCCTATATAGTATGGCTTTCAGAACTACAAAAGTGGTTTATCTTACTATGGTATAAACTATTATATTTCAAAACTCCTAATATACTATATGTACAGGACTGAATATAAGTACGAGTATATAAGCTATTATTACTTGGGCTAAAACTGTTTTTACTGTAACATAATCATACAAAAAAAAATTCAACCAAATACCCAGGAGGCGAAATTAGGTAGCAAGTTTGGGTCGGAATTGGGATAACACAGACCCTACGGCAGTTACACCTTTCTGCATTCTTCATTCGTCCATTAGAGTGGGCTTATTGGTTTGTTGGTTTGTTACCAACTGTAGGGTGCAGTATAGAGCGACTGTACTTGATGCGTTTGACCCTTTTTTAATTCGCTGTGCGTTTAGAGATTATAAAACTCTTTTTTACTTAAAAATGTTTATGTCTAAAAGAACAATCATATGTGTACATACATTAATACATACAGTACAAATATATCGCAAAATCAGTTCGTTCTTCAGAAGAAAATGTTCTGGTAAAGTTTCATTATAAATTTTATTAAACATAATAAATAAAACCTGTTTCAATTAGGTTTCCGTTTACTTTGACAAAAAAACGGGTTTGAAAACGTATTTAAAGTGCGCTGGCATGAGGCGTAGGTAGGTTACGAATAAAATTTTTTTCAGGTTTGAAATTAAGCGTAATTTAGGCATTTTGGTTTTCAAAATTATAATGGAAGCTTACAATTAACGAATCTGAAAATCCATTTTCTTAAATTCTCACTTTTTCAATTTATATCAATAGTTATAAAATAAAATGACACTACCTTAACATGAGAAGTTTCTATTCAAACATTATGTGAAAAAATATTTTTAATAATTGGAATTTTATTGCAGGATTACACATTTGCTCCAATGGTCGTTGTAACTGGAGCAGTAGTAGAGTCGCAGCCCCGATTACCGGGTCCAAGTATTTTAAAATCGGCGAAAAACGGAAAAAATTCATCCACATCGAGTGGTAAACAGAAAATAACTCCTGACTGTAGTCCTAGTAAGCAACCGTTAATAGGTCCAGAACTGCATAGTAATGATAGTGTTGGAAGCGCACTCAGCGAAACGACCATTTTACCAGTGAATGCAACTAAAGTTACAGCAACAATGATAATCCCAAATACATCCACATCAAATGTAATAACTGGCACCTTAGGAAGCGGTCGAGAACGAGCCCTAACGACATTTGGCGATAAATACTACACCCAAACGACTCTAAAAACAGCATAGTTAACTAATTTGAAAAGGAGCCTTATTTCGGAGCTTTGACTAATTAATTGATAAGTGTAAAATTCGTTTTTAAGATTTGTACGTCGAATCAGTTTAGTCTTTGTAAACATTTCGTGTTGTAACCTTTCTTTATAGTTTTACTTACTTTTTTTTATTGAGTTGTTTTTATATTTAAGGATGGGGAGTTGAATTTTTGGATATTGATAACATAAAAACATCCTAACGATATTAATGATTGCATTTGAATAGTACGAAAACCCACCGAGTGTTAGAATAGTATCACAACCCTGTTTATATCTGTATTATAAAATTTCTTTTTACAATAATACTTTTAAAGCCAAATACCTGAAATATATATAGTCATTCTTATAGAACAGTAAAAGAGGGCATTTCAAAAATTTTGAAAAACAATACTAATTCATAAAACTCAATTCCCCGTCCAGAAGTAAAAGTATTCATAACTTCAAAGTTTTAAATGAACAAAATTAGAAAGAATAAAATAAAATGTAGTGATTAAAATGATATTACATAAAACTGAAGTTAACGTAGATTTTTATGTATCGTATTAGTTAAAAAATTCTTCCTTTTAGTTCAATTATATTCGTTATTCTGGTATGAAATAAGAAAGAAAATTATGAGAATATGAAGAGCGCGCTATTAGGTACTTAGAAACTAAAAATTAAAAACCGTAACTATTAATAACGCGTGAAAAAAACGTTTTAAACGTCAATTTTTCAAAATATATTGGGAATAACATTTTTATATTATTTCTTCAAAGTTCAAACATGTTTAGAATGTCGAAAAATAATAATTCGAATTAAGCTTAATAGACAAATTGTAGGATATGTGCGAATTTTATAAAATTTTATGATATTGCGCCAAAATATCGAAGTTCTTTTAAAGTTATTAATTTGATCATGCCCCTATTTATTGTTATTATTATATTTTAAGATTGAGTTTATATAACGTACAGTGGCACTTTGATTTTAATTTAATTACTATTAAACGTTTAGTAGTCGTGCGATTACAATATCAGTACTATTAAACGTTTAGTGGTAGTGTGGTTTTAAATTTTATTACCACTAAACCATTTAATGGGAGTGTTATTTTGTTTCCATTAGCATTGAGTCAATGGCAAACAATATTGCATTAACTTTTTAATGCACTACCTCCAAGTCTGGTAAAAAGGGTTAAGTCAAGTCGCTACAAAACAAAGAATGACTTAGAAGTAATACAAATCCCGCTACCGAAAATTAAATGATGCACATGGACATTAAAAAAAAAACATTTTTGTCAACAGTGCAACTATTCAAGGATATTACAAAGTTGCCAGCGAAGGAAGGTAATTTCCTTCAAGGTTTTATTTACTGATGAAAGCAAATTTAATTTATTTGGTTTCGATGGTAGGTGATTTGCATGGCAATGAAAAGAAGAATATTGTATGGGGTTCCTCTTTAGCTTCGGGTGTTGGGGATTTGCATTTTATCTAGGACAACATGATCAAACATCAATACCTTGATATATTACGAAACGAATTTTATCTTTTATCAGGATAATAAACGTAATTATGTTGCTGCAATAAAGAGTGAATAGCTCTTGTATAATTTCCTACACCTTAATATTATCGTACATGGGTGGGAAGAGCTAGAAAGATGAGTTCGTAAGCATCAAAGATCATGAAGTACGAAATGTGACATTCTCTCTACAAGCCCAAAGCTTTAACCCATATGCAATTTCTAAAACTGCCTGCCTGGGGAAAGCAGCAAGGAACTTCCCATGCTTTAATATTTAAATGCCAATAAAAACGAAAGGGAGAAGAATAAGCAGCCATATATTCTCATCTACGGCACTTACAGTGTAGGCAATAAAATGCAGGGTTTTTTTTTTATCATGCATTTTTAAAGGCGGGACAAAGCCTCAGTTGCGCTGTGTATCGCTACATGCATGATGTTAGTGTCGTCCCCGCGCAATGTTCCTGCATAGGGAAATTGTGAATCGAAAATGGGGAAGAGGCAGGTAACACACTCAAAGCATATATACGGATGCGGACTGTTTAAATTTTTTCACTGAGCATTATTTAGAGGCGGGATAAAGTATTAGAAATGTTAGTGTGCGCTGCTCTGGGTGGTGAAACGTGATTTAAATTTTCGTTCTGTCTCCCTCTAAATTTTCGTCTTTCTCTCACACGTGACCCCTTTATTAATATACTTTTAGCAAAATTTGCAAGGTCGTTGGGCTAACGGGATCAAGGTCGAAAAGATAAGCCTATACGACATGAGTGTCATATCTTGTATTTGTTGATCTTTGCGTAAACATAGACCTACATATTCAATGGACCGTTCAGGTACACGATTTCCTATTGAAGCGGAAGGTGTGATTTTTGTTGCCTCTCTTTCGCTTTCTTAGGTAGTGGTAGCTCGTAAAATGACGTCAAATTGACGTTCTATAATATCAGAGATATTTTAGAGTACTGAATTCCCTTTACAGATATTCTCTAACAATTCTCTGGAGAACTATTAAATGATCAAAAATTTCTTTAATACAGAACAATTTATGATCATTTTCGTGCTACAAAGTCTTCTTCGTCTCTTGCGGATTAGGGCATCCTGGAACGATATAAGAGTTCATTTCTACCTTTATGTCCTTTATTTAACTTTATAATAAAAACAATTTAATCAAGTCATTTTAAAATTGTATATATTTTATAAACTTACCGATTTTCGTATGTTTTTACACGTAACAAAATACGGCACTCGAAATACTGAATCAAACATTTTAAAATAGTTTGCAAAACATATAACAAATTAAATCAATCATCAAACAATTTGCTTTACAATATTAAAGGTTTTTCCTTCTTCGCTTTGTCAAGTAAATAAATAATTGCTAGACGTTTTTTATGGCACTTACAAGATTAAAAAGTTTGCATTTTATTTCGAAATTCGAATTTGTATATAACAACGTTTTCATGACTTAAAATTTATCAATCACAAATTCTTGAAAATATTGGTAATCTGGAAGGGATAAAACTTTATAAGAATTTTTACGCCATTTAATAATAATATTTATGAACATTCATCGAGTTTAAAGCATATATTTTATAAATTGTTGTTCCACAAATATTTGCCACCATTCAGCAATTCCACATCCAACATATCTGCGCAATCGACTCATCCATGTAATGCAATAAAAATAGACAGCGCTATATAAATTTATATATATCTTCTCTTGTCCCTCTCAGGCAGTAGGTTGTGAAATTGTGCGAACGCTTGAGACAAGCGAGTATGTTAGAAATGAAATGGGTTCTTTAGGAAGAGTGGCAGAAAATAAAGCCATTGCCAAAGGCTCGTACAATGAATGCCACGATGACTTTAAGCCGTTAAAGCCACAGAAAGGATAAGCGACAAATATTAAATTGTATGTATGTATTTGTATGTATTTGTAGCGAAAGAACTGAAAAAAGCTTTATCTGCTGCAAATTTATAAATTTTACTCTAAAATTTTAATAGAAAAGGAGCTTATGTAAACTTTTTTTCTATTCGATATGTGTGAATTTCAGAACAGGGGCATATATATAAGAATTTTAGTTATTTTGTTTTTAAGTTGTAATCATATACAGAGAATTTTTGTTTTATATTTATACATTGGAAAAAATAAGTCGTTCTTTTCTTTTCACATTTTGTTTAAGAAGTAAATGAATTTTCGTGATAGTCACTGTATGATTGGAACAAATAGCTTAAATCTATCCTCTATTTAAATTATTTAATTCCTAATTATATTACAAATGATAGATGCTAAAAATAAAATTCTATTCAAAACTTAAATTAAATTACCACTATGATTTTATAAATAATCTTTAAAATATTGAGTATTATAAAAAGTAAATTTGGTACATATCTTCTAATTTGTCTCATAACAGCCTTTGAAATTTTTAAAATTTGTAATCATGCCGACTTGTTCCTTGGTATTTAAAAATATTGTTTTAGTTTTACAAAAACATAAGATGTAAACACCAAACAATAAATAAGAATTCCTCAAACGCGTGAACTCAACTAACAATATGCATATTAAAATTGACGAAACGCTTATAGAGCATAAGAAAAAGAGAAAACAAAATAAAATTAAAAGAAATTACAGAATTATAAATATATGTACGTGTTGGTAAATTAAAAACAAATTTATATATATATGTGAATGTATATTTTTCATAGAGGTTAAACGTAAGAGAGCATACGTTAATTATCGTTGTTAATAGGAATGAAGATTTATACTACTGTTACTAAATGTTTTAGAAATGTGTACAATGTACAAAGATGTTGATAATGTTATATTTAGATGAGTTTATTTGTACTTAAAATAATATGAGTAGAAATCGTGTGTAGACAAAACAAAAAAAAATAAAAAGAAAAAAAAATAAATAAATAAATAAAATCCTGTAAAATCAATCCTTAAAAGAGAATTACACAAACTGTAAGACAATGTAATTTTGGCTTTAATTTCATTATTATAATTAAGAACATGTAAATTTTAACAAGTTTTGTTACTAATAATATTTATCTTTTTACAAATGTTATTTTTTATATTTATTTAAAATCGCCAATGTTGGCTTTTTCCTAATTCAGACGAGATTCATGGGTATAATTCAAAATCTCATTTTATTCTAATTGTAGGCATTGGATTTAAGCAATTGTGATAATCAAAATTCAGTTATATTAAAGGACGATTCTACCTTACGGATACAAAAACTGGCTCATTAAAAAAAAAAGGAAAATTTGTATTAAATTGAAATTTTGGAATAGTTACTAGTAGCAAAATTCTTTAATTTTATGACAATATCATCAAATTGCATTGAATTATGCTCAATTTGTGTCAAAAGCTCGATACAATTGTAATTTTTTCAGTATACAACGATAAGCAAAAAATCATTGCAATTTGATAAACTTTTTGCACATTTTAAAAGCAATAGGTTACAGTTTAAAAAATTCAATTCAATGCGAAATACCAGATCCAGATCCGATTATTACCAAAAATACCTACAGATAATAATAAATATTAATTCGCTGTTTCATAGTCGAAGTTTATGTTTGAGTGTAAGCAAACATTCAATATCTATCCATTATAGGAGGCTAATGGTTTTCAGTTGAATGCATGCGTGTATGGAATATGTATTTATGTATATATGTACACAAGTATCTTGTATTCCGTAGCCTAAACAGTTTAATGGATTTTAATAAATGGGTTGTAGTTAGATTCGTCTTGATCGTGGGACTGCTGTAATCTATATATTTTTTAATAAATATTATTATTTTTTTTTGTATTTTGAACACAGTAAAATGGGAATCAAATTAAAGGTACAATAAATTTGATATTTTCAAACGACTCGATTTGGGATTAAGTAAAATTTAATAACTGGTATTTAATATACAATATGTACAATATAATAGTCATCTGGTCGAAGTATCAAGTTACGATACCAAAACTAGTTGCTGGAATAGCTAAAGGGTCTTCCAATAAGTACTTCCGAACTTTGATAGTTGATAGCGGCCATATTATTGAAGCTATATCTGTCAAATTGGCTGCTTTTTATTCAGTTTGTTTTGCCAAATCATCATGGACGGATATACCGTTCAACAATACGTGCAAATGATAAAATTGCTTTATCAAAATGGGTGTTCTGTTCGAACAACGTTTCGCGCGCTTCGCCTATTTTACGGTTGCCATAATCGTCAACGGCGAGCGCTATAGGTCAATGATTACCAACTTCTTTTGACCTGAATTGGATGATATGGACACTAACAATATATGGTTTCAACAGGACGTTGCTACGTGCTACACAGCTCATGCCACCTTGGACATTCTGCACGAGCGATTTGAGGGCATGGTTATCTCACGTGGAGGTGATGTGAACTGACCACCGAGATCGTGCGATTTGACCCCGTTAGACTTTTTTTGTGGGGTTTTCTTAAGTCGCAGGTCTATACGAATAAGTCAGAAATTAGAACGGTCCTCAAAACCAACATAACCCGTGCCATCGGTCATATTCAGCCTGATTTATGCGCCAGAGTCATGGAAAATTGGACATTTCGGATTCGCGTTATCCAGAGAAACCGCGGCCGACATTTGAACGATACAATATTCCGTACCTAATGGCATCTATAGGCTTTTCAAACAAATAAAAAATTTCGATGGTATCCCATAGACGCTTTGTTTTATTTAAATTTAAAGATAGGAAGTGCTTAATGAAATACCCTTTATTAGCACCCTCATCAATCCCAGAAAGCTGTTTAATTGGTTATACGATCAAAATTCTTTAAAAGGGTGTCCGTGTTTAGGGAATTTTAATTCTAAAACCTGTTGAACTGATCGAACTAAATCTGATAGAATAAAATTTAATAATTCATTCATTTATTGTACTTACATATCTAAGAACTTAATCTGAATAAATTGTTTATTAATAAAAATAAAACAACTAAAAAGTTTGAAATCAAAGAATATTACGTTGAATGCACAATGAAATATTTTCTGGTTTTCTATTTAAAATACATAAAATACAAATAATATAACACGTTGAGGCTCCTGATTTTAATTCGTTAATTCATTTACATACGTCGAAAAATTGCTCAAATAGTTTGTTTCACGTTTATAAACATAAATTAGTTCAGAGAACAAAGATGAAAACATTGACTAAGTTTAAAAAAATATATATAAACGAATATAAAAGAATTTAAAACAAGGTAGAATCTTCCATTCAATTTATTATTTTGTTAATTATAATATCAAACTTTTTAATTATGTTTATTTTCT
Organism: Philonicus albiceps; assembly: GCA_963969385.1. Lineage (NCBI taxonomy): Eukaryota > Metazoa > Arthropoda > Insecta > Diptera > Asilidae > Philonicus > Philonicus albiceps. The sequence continues at coordinate 9,799,761 of OZ017773.1, forward strand.
ATTTACGTTTTTCTTTATCGTACGCTGTTAATGGATTTTTTCTAACTTTAAAAAAAAATACGAAACAAAAACATTAAATATTGTGAATCACAATGTGATAAAAATTAATTCAAGAAAAATATAAAAGGCTACATAGCGTAGACCAGAAAAAAGGCAAATAAGTTTATGGTTACCTCTGTATATGTTGTTAAAATCTCTTGAAAAATAAACTTGCACTTGTATACCCTCGAAAAAGACTTATGAGTAGAGACGTTGGCTAACAAGAATGATTTGGAAGGCTGTAATTAGATAGGTGTTCTAAAAATTACTAATGGAAAAAAAGGGAGTGCTATAAGCAAAACGTATTTTTCTCTATAATCATAGTGTTGGCTACTAAAGCCGCATATAAAGGTCCTTTAAATCCTTGAAAGGAATTACAGAATCTGATATAACAGGGTCTTTTAGGAAACGATCTCCTTTTTAAATATTAAATGAATTTTGACACAATTTGATGTAATAATTGCGGAAAAAAAAGAATTGGTGATTTTAATATGTCAATTTTTAGAATAATTCGTTGTAATACCAGCAGAATTTATAGTTGAAATTGAAAATATAATACAAAAAACAACAAATGGTTTTGCAACTTATTAAAATTCAATTTGACCAATTTATTCTACAAAATTTATTCATACTAACTAGTTTTGTGTCAAATAAAGCCTTTCCAACAACATGGTTTAATTAAAAATATTAAGATGAGTATGACAAAAAAATTATATTGTTTCTCTTTCGAGACATCGTTTTTCAAAGTTTAAAACATCAATTTTTTATAAACTTTTCTTGCACTTTCTTTTTAAATTTCAATTTCAATGATATTTGGACTCCTGGGCGTCGTTATTGTTTACAAAATATCCATTTTTTATATTTCACCACTCTAAATTTTTAAGTTATATTTTAGTTATTGAAAAAAACAATAAGTATAATAAATAAAATGCTTAAGTTTTCATTTCAAAAAATAGGAGAATACTGAAAACACCAGGGATCGAAGTTAGCCGGTATTTTCTAATTTTCAAGCAAAAAGAAAAAAGAAAAACACTATAATAAAAAGTATTTCAATCGTAAATTAATTGTTCTTTCATTTTTAATTCAAATATTACAGCTGTTAGGGTAATAGCCGATATTGGAGAGAAAAGACAAAAATTTGTACTTGTACTCTCCAACTTACAGGTCGATATATTCCTAATTAGTGCAATGCCTTTGATTTTAGGGTTTGAAATTCAAAACAAAAAAGAGCATGACCACAAAATTTAAATCATTTTGAAGATAATGAAATAACCTTTCGAAGGATACATAATTAATTACCTAACACGTAGTCTTTCCTAAAAATAATTTGTCTTCGAAGTCATTTTATTGCATCGAAGAGTACTCGTATTTGACTAAAAAATAAAAGTTTTTTTTTAGACTTCTTATTTGACTGAAAAATAATAATCTTTAACTTTTGATATTTTACTATTGACAGTTATTACTGATTACAATCGTAAGCCTCATGACTTTATTGAGTTAGTCGTTTACATATTAAAGTAAATAAAACACATATTTTGGGATGAAAAATCAAAACTTTTTATTGATAATGAAAAGTGGTTTTATGCCATTTATATAAGAAAACCAATATCATTCATATGCCCACCACGGCTTTGTCTACAGGCCTGTATCAAAATTGTCGATGACTTTTTTCAATAAAAGCGAATCAAAGACCTCAATTTTAGCTCGAATGTTGTTTTTAAGTTGTTAAATTGTTTTTGGATGGTTAGCATACACCTTACCTTTCAAATAACCCCACAAAAAATAATCATTTGGTGTTAAATCCGGGCTTAATGGTGGCAAAGGAACTAAAGAACAGACTAAAAAATTTTTAGAATGTTACATTGATAGTAGCATTATCTATTCCTAATAAATAAATTAATTTTGTTTGTTTATTAATATTATAAGGAATATTTAAAGTTATCATTGAATATAGTTTCAAATTTTTACTAAGCATTTTGAATATTTTTTAAGAATATGTTGAGAGTATAGCTTGATTGGTGAATAATTTTGTCCATTAGTGTATAGTATGTACGTTGTAAAAAACTAAAATACGCCTATGTATTGATATAGTTTTGGCAACAAAATTTCGCGACCACTATAAAACTTTTTGAAAATAATACGTTAAATTGACACAAAATTTACACACTGCGCATAATTATAATATTATTGAATTGCATAGCACATATGCATTCTTTTAGATACTTAGGTTTTTATTTTTCCAAGTTCGGAAAATGTTATCAAATGTTTCTAAAATCGAAGGTTACTATTTTAAAATTTCCATCAAAATTGTCGTTCTTTAACAGTTCACAATTTTTTATAAATACCACATAAAAAGCCAGAAATTATACCTTTTAATTTTTTATGTGTATGTTGTATGTTTATGGTTAGTCTTAAACCAAGCTTGACAATAATTGTAATAGGTTGTAAATTGCAAACAAGCAATTTTTTTCAAAAATCTTAAATAGATTAACGGTAGGTCAATAATTCCATATATCAGTTTTTTTCGCTTTTCGTTTCCGTTCTCGTTATACTTGGTGTATATGCAGATCTGTAATAAATTACATTACCGGTAACATGCATTACTTACTCACATGAGTATTACTCAGAATTACTTCCCATTACTAGCATTATTTACTATTTTGCAATATTGTTCGATCATCTTTGTCTTAGAAATATTGTTACAATTAAAATTGTAATCGAAGAATCACTTTTATATTTGAAAATGTTCAATAATGCTAATGTATGCGAAATAATGTTAGCAATGCCGAGTAATACTCATGCTCATGCAGTTACAGTAATGGTAAAGTACTAATTTTATATTATGAAAGTGGGGAAATGCTGTTACGCACCTAGGTGGCAGAGCCACCCGAGTGCCAGGCTCCCCAGCTTAGCTGGACCTACCAGCTAAAACCCCGCTGCCTTCCCCCAAAAGCTCTACCCGGAACCATCTGTGAAACATTACTTCGAGGAGGAGTGCTATTTTGTCCCCCTATGTCAACAAGCGCCCCCTGTAAGAGTCTTGTTCCTTCTGGGGAATACTTCGCCAGAAATCCTTCCACTGCAGCATAACCACGACTGTACTGTTAGGAGTTATGCTGCCAGTGACCCTCTCCGCCCTCCAACGAACATATTCAAAGAATGTATGGAGAACGGAGTCTGACGGGGAGTGGCAGTATACACAGCACGGGCTCGGAACCTTCCCTATGCAATGAAGGAAGGCCCGAAAGTGGCCAACCCCGTCAGCATTTAAGTGAGGTAGTAATCGGCCTCACTATGCTGACGGTTAAGCCAGGTTTCCAGCCGGGGAATAACCCGAGGACTAAATCAATCTTTTTAGTTAACTTTACTAGTAATGGTACTAGTAATTCATTTTAAATTGCATTACCTGTAATGATAATGGCTTTATGAAATTAGATTCGCACTCTGATTTTAAAATTTAATTTTGAATAAATTTTTTAAGCACCTAATTTAAAATTTTAATAATATACATATATTAAATCTTTTGAATTTGTCTAATTCTATGTTTTATTATGCATTTATTAAAATTATTGCTATAACAAAATTCAAAATTAATTAAAAATTTTGGAAATATCTATAATTTAACGAATATGAGACTGCAACGAGGACTACTAGAATCATGTTGCAATCTACTATGATTAGTAAAAAATTGGGCTTTTAAAAATTTCTGCAACTCTGTACCCTCTAAAAGCAGATATTTTTAATAAGCAAAGAATATAGTGACTGGTAAATGGTTCTATAATCCGTCATAAACTCTGAATTTTTAAATGAAAAATACTGACTAATATTTATGTAAAAATGTCCCACCATTTCCACAACAAATTGAAATGTTAACTAATTAGAAAATATTTAGCTCTTAACTTTAACTCTTATTTTTATTTCACATTTCAGCGAAGATTTCGGCCAATCAGAAAGATTGTGTGGTGTTTTTTTTATGTTACTGATAAGAAAGAAATGCTTTTAGGGTACAAAATATCTGAGTTTAGTTAGAAGCCCATGTCCTTATTAAGCTATGAGTATACGCGACCAATGTCCCATTTATAAAGGTAAAAGTAAAATGTAAATGTTGATAACTATTTATTTATTTAAATAAAAATGACACCGTCTAAACAGTAATCTTTGCATCAGAGAAAAGCAAAAGGAACAAACAGCAGACCTACCATTTTTAAGATTTAATAATATATTCATGATACTATTTAATTTCCACAATATGAAACAATACAAGATAATACAAAATTATAATATTATAAAAATATTGTAAATGAGACGTTGAACAGTTTTGATACTTCCAAAAATGATGGTAAAACGACAATTTGAATTCTAATTTTTTTTTTCGGTGTATGATACCTACATAGAATACATATACTTATGCTATATAATATGAAACGATGAAAAGCTATTTTTAATAACCTTTTCTGATTCTTTTTAATTGACAGAAAAGTAATATGTATTAGATTTAGATATTAACCTTCGATCCAGGGATATTTAGGTTTTGAACGAAATTTTCTAGAGTCTGATTCTTTATAAATTCCTGAATGGATTTTAGTTTTATTGCAATCAAGAATATGTGTATAAATAGTAAAATATTTTTAGGTAAATTCATTTTTCTCTGATCGTGTAACGAATGAAAGATTGAAAGTGGGGTAGATCTCAATTGTAAAAATATTTAATTTTTCGTGTCGCTGTTATACAGTAAAAAATAAAAAAATAAAATTAATGTGAAAAAGAATTGTAATTAATTGTAAATAGTGTTAATATTAATGTGTAATTAATAAAAGAAACAAAAATGCGTTTTAATTTCTCTTTTATTATACGAATTCAATTTATATTAGAACTCTTACTCTATTTATTTATTTATTTATTCGCTTAGTGCAAGCTACAGTATGTGATTAAAAACTAAAACTAAAACTAGACTAAAATAAGCAACGAGAACAGACAAATATTAGGGTTAGTTATGCAGGAAGGGTTAGTTTGGGGGTGGGTGCGGTGAATAAAGAGCTTGCTTGAGGGATGATTTGCACGAATTTGTACGAATTGTGTCATAAAATTAAATTAATGGCTATATGTTTATATTAAGGCTAATTAAAGTGAAAGAAATATGACATCTTGGGCTATTTTAGAAAATGATTTCTTTTAGGGCTCCATAACAAAACAAGAATTCCTTATAGTTTTGTTATATCCGTCGTAGTCATTTTATTCAGAGACTATTAACGCTATATATATGAAATTTGGTACTCGTATAAATAATTATATCCGCTACAAAGGTATGCATTTAAAATTTGAAAAACAAAAAATTACCTACCTTCTACTTCCTCTACATGAAAAGTGGTGATGAAAAAAATATTTTTCTTACCGAATCGGTTGGAGTATCGTTGAAAAGGGAATTTCGTATTGTTTTCTAAAATTATGCCTCATTTTTGAAATAGTAGACTCCAAAGTGACCATATTCGATTAGGCTTGTGGGCTAAAAATTTACACTGAACGCAATTTCAATAGCAATGTCCGAACTGATGTTTTTGTTCTGTTATAGTCATCATTTTACCATGGACGGCTATTTCGTTCAGCAATGCGTCCAAATTGTTAAAATTTATATAAAATTTATAAAAATTCGCATTCTGATTGCCAAATGTTTTGCGAGCTAAGAAATATTTATGGCCGAAATGATGATCCAAACGAATTATCCCAAAATTTTAGCAATGCGGTTCAGTTGCTGATCGAGCAGTCCCTGTACGATGCCGAAACGTGCGGTAAAGTGAGAATAATGTTCCTGTTGCTGAAGTTTGGCTGAAGACCTAAATTTTTCGTTTTCTTGTCGTGCACAAGGAGTTGGCCTTTATGCGACCTCAATTTGGTGAATTTTACGAAAATATGCACTTTGGTATGCATCCGTATAAGGTCCAATTGTCACAAGAATTGAAGCCTCAAGACTACCAAGCTCGTTGTATGTAAATTTTGGCGAAAAACTCATTTTCAGTGATGAGCACAGTATTGGTTGAACCGTTTCGTTAATAAGCAATATTGCCGCATTTGGGGAGTGAGTAATCCACAGCAGTATCAAGAGTCTCCATTGCAACTGGAAAAACTTACAATTTGGTGTGGATTTTCGTTAGGTGACGTTATTGGGCTATATGTTATACTTCAGACATGAAACCGTATTATACTGAAATTAGGGTTCGAAGTGACCATAGTTAGTACGATGACTTCCAAGGCAAAATGTAAGGAAAATAACGTAAAATTGTTAACCGGACACGTACCGATTCAGGTTTAATTGTGAATGTAAAGTATTAGTACAAAAATAATACAAACAAAGCACGTGAAATACATACCCTTTTTTTTTATAATTTTTTACAATTTTCTTGTAAAACAGCTACTTAAAATCAATTGTTTAAAAAGAATTAAATACCAGGTGTACCGGAAAATCCTTACCGGTTTTTCTAGCAAATATTGCTAGCCGTAAGTATGGAATAAAATGATTTGAAATATATGACAAACACAACAAAATTCTATTCCGCCTAAAAAATAACGTCATAGAGTTATAGCTCTGTGAATATGTCGAATTCTGTGCCTGAAAAACAGCATTTGCGGCATGCATTGCTTTTCTTATTTCATTAAAAGAAAAAGTCGGTTGAAAGTCATCGTTTACTGGTAGAAACTTACGGAGAGTATACTCCAAGTATAAAAACATGTGAGACATGTTTTCGAAAATTTAAAAGTGGTGATTTTAATTTAGACAGTAAACGTTGGGGTAGACCAAAAACATTTATGGATGCGGAATTGCAGGAATTTGTGGACGAAGACCCAACCTGAACTCAAAAACAATTGGCAGAAACGTTAAATGTGGCACTAGAAACGATTAGCGACCGCTTCCCAGCAATGGGAAAGATCTAAAAACTGGGACAATGGGTGCCACGTGAACTGAATGACATGCAAATGGAAAATGGAAAAACCATTTGTGAAATGCTGCTTCAACGGTACGAAAGGAAGTAATTTTTGCATCAGATGGTGATGGGTGATGAAAAATGGATTTATTTCGAAAATCTAAAACGTAAAAAAGTGTGGTTACCGCCAGGCCAAGGTGGCCCAATCGCTTAGGAAAGAAGACAATGCTCTGTGTTTGGTGGGATTGTAGGACCAGGGTAGTGTGGTGTGGTATATTATGAATTTCTGAAACCTGGTGAAACAGTTAATATTGATCGCTACAAACAACAAGTCATGAATTTAAATCATGAGTTGATGAAAAACGTCCAGAATGGATTTTGTTGTATGACAATGTACCGTAACACACAGCAAAACCGATGCAAGATGCATTGCTTGGATGGGACGTATTATCGCACCCGCCGTACAGACCTGGCCCCGTTCGATTATCATCTTTTCAATGCAACACGCGCTAACTGAGCAGCACTGGCCAAAATTTATGTGTATTTTCATTAAAAAAACCGGTAAAGATTTTCCAATACACCTGGTGTAGTACGTTAAATATAGTTTTTGGGGTAGTCTTTTGGCTTTAAATAACGCCAAGCAGTTACTAATAATAAGTAGGTATTTTAAAAAACTTAATTCGTAAATATTCCTTCTAGTGCTAGTAGGGTATAAAAATATTAAAAATAATTAAATCAAAAAAGTATAGATAAAAATGAATATTATTTAAGCTTCTAATTAACTGTCGTGCAATTAAAATTATAAGATGATTTTAATTATTTCTAAATTTCTACTTACGTTAAAGACGATCTATTTCTTGTTGACATCGTAATTTTTGGTACATAAACCACCTGTGGTTAGAGAAATTTTAATTTAGGAGGTAAATTAATCAAAAGGCATTATATTCTTTACACTAGATTTTATTAACTTTACTTTTACATGACTCTTTCTCAACTCTTAAAAATACTTTAATCTGCTTAGACTAATTTAATAGTGGAAAATGAATGAAATTTTATCTAGATGAATTAATAACTTAATTACTTATAGTGATGACAAATAGGTTACAATTTTGTTAAAGGGAAGGATTTATAGTGTTGCACATTTTCACTCTACTACCTATCAAACAATTTATACCCCCCCCCAATTGGAGGAAAAAAATATAGGTGGAATCCTTACATTCGCTAAATAATTTTACACAAAATAATGGGCTTTTGTGTACAAATACCTAAAATCACAAGCAGTTTTTTTTTTTATTTATTATTCAGAACTTTTTTGTTGTTATTTTTTACTTAATAATATTACATAAAGTAAGTTGGTCTTACTACGTAATTTAATTTGTACATTTTTGTCCGTTGCTTAAAGTATTTTTTAATTGAATTCTGCCTCGCATGATAATAGTGAAATATGGCTCTGATATATATTTACAATAATTTATTTTTTTATTTTTTGTTATATTAAATTAAATAACTTTCATCTTCAGAAGTTGGAAGGATTATATTTTTTTTTTGAGTAGTTTTGTAAAAGAAAACATTTTTCTTTCGATATTCTTGCAGCTTAGAAAATGAAAATAGGGAAACACTGAAATGTTTAAAAATTTCAGTACGTACCATTTTTGCGGGAAGCTAAAAAAGATAGGAATATATTTAGCAATCGAGATGGAACGATAATTTTGAGAGCATCCCTTTATGTTTTTAAATTTTACACTTAATTATTGAATAATATGGTAATCTTGAATAAATTTCAAGTCCAATAAGAAAAGGGAATTTATACTGAAAATTTCCTCTTTCACACTTGCATTTATGTTTCTAAAACTATAGTATAAAAAACTGACATAAAGAACTTTGGTACACTTTACAGGTCTTATAGTACTTTCTTATATTCATTTTCTAAGTCTTACAGTAAGATAATTCATTGTCTATGACTTAACTATGGATACCATAAAATTTTTTATTGATTTAAAATACAATGAAATAAAATAAATAAATAAATGGTATAATTCAAATAAAAAATTGTCTTACCATTATTATAATCGCCGTGATTTTATACACTGTCAATTTAAATTAATTAAATTAATTACTCAAAATACGAATTGTGCAAAACAATATTATTAATATTCGAAGAAGATAACTGAATAATTCAATTAGGCTTATGAGAGACAATGTTAAGATGATAATTTGTTCGTAAGCTAAAAATTATTTTCGTTAATTCTCAAGTCTTTTTCAAACGCATAATTTCTACAGATCAATCATTTTTTATGTCTTCTAGAGTGAGCAGAATCTTTGGTTTCAGAAGAGTGAAAGGAAATTATTTTTAGGCAAAAAAAAAAAACAAAATTTAGTGTATTTTTGAAATTATTATTGTACTAAGATTCAGGAGGGGATGAAATTGACAGTTTCCAAGTAACCTGTTTTACTAGCCACATTTCTTTTCTTTCAAGATCAACGTCCCTTACATAATGGCCAGAGAAATAGAACAGAATAAATTTTTATTTGTAAACTTGCACTTGTGGCCAATTTTTGGAAATTAATGATAACTAGCTCATATTTTTTGAAATATTTCTGCAATCGTTACGAGTTTGATTTTAAGCACGTACAGGCTAACATTTTGTGCTTTAATGTACAAATTTATTATTATTAAATAAAAACTGTGGCCAGTTGTTAATAATTCATCATCTGGTCAGGGATTCATATACAGTGAAGAGCAAAAATGTCCCAATGTTGCGCAGATTTGGTAAGTTATACTTGGTTTAGGGAAATGGAAAGCCAATTAGTTTCCTAGAAGTTGGGACATTTGCACCCTCTGTATGGCAGTACCTGTTAACTATGAAACTAACGGTAATTAATAACCGTTTTTCTGCAGACCACCGATTATGATATTTTACGCATTCTGAATTGTTATCTGAGCAAGAGCGGTTCATTTCCACGATCTGTTAACATAAAATTTATAAAATGAAAGCTATTTCAAAAGAAGTGAGTAATAGGGCTTTTTCATTGTTACTGTGAGTGAAAATCTGTTCGCGAAACTGCAAAAATTTATAAAATTAGCAAAGCAGCTGTAGGCAGAATCCGGAAGTCTATAGAAGACCTCCCATTTCCGAAAAGAGGAAGAAAAATATTGTTAACCTACAGAGAAATGGGAGAAATAGGAAAATTCAATTCTCAATCTCTATCTGATGTTCTTAGGTTCGTCAAGATGACTAAAAAGTTCGGATAGGGTAGGAGACGAGTGCAATGGACCGTGGTCTGAGCGCTCGAGGCTGACGCCTCCCTCTTTCTCTCTAATACTAATACTAATAGGAAAATTACTGGTCACGGGAAGAGCAAAAACCCCAAAACAGGCAGCGATTGAGCTGGGGAAAAACGTCAGCCAGTGAACTGCAAGATCTTTGCATAAAATTGGCATTCATGCTGTGAAAATAAAAAAAAAAACCTGCTCTGTCTAAGAAAAATGTGCAGGCTAGAAAAGAATTTGCTTTAAGGCATGAAAATTGAACATGTGCTGATTGGAATCAGGTTTTAATTTTAAGAGTAATGTAAGAAAACAAACGTTATTTATTAATATTTAGATCATCTGGTTAGATGAAAGTAAATTCTGTCGCTTTAAGTTTGAAGGGAGATCATGGTACTGCAACAAACCAAGCGCCGCGCTTCAACCTCGAAATGTGAAGCTAACAATGAAGCATGGAGGCAGCTCCATAATGGTGTGAGGTTGTATTTTGCATAACTGTGTTGGACCTCTTGTAAGAATAGAAGCAATAATGCGGAAAGAATCGTATTTAAATATTCTCAAAGAAAACCCATCGTTTTTGCAAAAACTGATCTCTCTACTCAGGAAATAATCTTTCAACATGATGGTGACCCGAAACATATCGCCAAAATCGACACATCCTGGCTGCAAAACAATAATATTTAGTTTTAAAATGGCTTGCGCAGAGTCCAGACATGAACACAATAGAACATGTTTGGGGTTACATTAAAAAACATTTCGCAGACTATGAAGAGCCTCCCCAAGAAATAAATGAACTTTGAAGCAGGATTAAGAACCTTTGGGAGAATATTCCACAATCGTATATAGAGAATCTGTATGAAAGTATGCCTCGGAGGATTAACGAACTGAAAAATAATAAAGGGATCAAATACTAAGGTGTAAAAATGTCTCAAAGAACCCTTCTAATATTTTTGTTAATATTACATTATTTGTTTTATGTATATGTGTTTTGAATTACTATTTTTAATATGTATAATAAATATGAGCTGTTAATATCCATTTTTGTAAGTTCTTTCTCCTTTCCCTAAACCAAATGTAATTTACAAATTTGCGCAACATTGGGACATTTTTACTCTTCACTGTATGTACATAAATACCGAACTGCAATGTTGCGACCTATTCGGGATAATTGCAACAGTGTGCACTTTGTAATTTGGTATTTATGCAAGGAGAGTAATGAGTAAGTTTTTACGTAGGACGGCACAAGGTTTTTTCAATTCTTTGCCGGATTTCCTCACAACACTGTATCACTTGAATGCATATTTGAGATAATCAGATAATGTAGAAAATATTTTTGTCCGATCGAAGAAAGTAAATCAGTGTGTAGCATGTTTTTATCAGATCAACAATAATAGTATATTCGAGTGCAACGAAATAATTTGAAACGTGTAAGGATTATAAAGTACAGAAAGATATTGTAAAAAGCTATTTTTTTTAAAATTTATTGTACCCCCAAAATGAATTCATTCCACAGCGATGATGAAATAGTTTTTTCTACAAGGAAGCGGAAACGTTTGCAAATACTTTCAGGATCCTATGATCAGTCTAGTGATGCATTAATCGAGCCTGATAATAGCGAGACCGAAGATAGCGAATCTGATGATATTGACTCTAAAAGAAGACGCCTTCATGATGCTAATTTAAGAGGACACGTGGCTCGAAAAAAGCCTTTATTGAGATCGATTCACAAGAAAAGAAGACTGGATTTTGCCAAAAAATATGTAAATAAACCACTGGACTTTTGGAAACGAGTAATTTTTAGCGACGAATCTAAATTTAAGTTGTTTGGAAATCGTCGACGAGTAACAGTTTGGCGAAGTAGCGGAGATAATGCTTAGAACAACAAGTTCTTGCAACCGACTAAATTTGTTGGAATGGCCGTCGATGTCGCCCGACCTCAATCCCATTGAACATTTATGGGATGAGTTAGACCGCAACATCCTGTAGTATACGTAATATATCCGGAGATTTGCTCGCGTGGAGCGGATCATCTCATTGAAATCAAACGTGCATTCACACGCACTGATCATGTTGCATCCCGTAAAATCGAAGTAAGCATAAGTCATTCAACGGGTTCAAGTCAAACTGACCAAAGGTGTCATATAGCCAAACAAATGAATCAGCGCCAGCGCCAGCGCAAGCATATGGAAGCACTTAAGTCACGCGAGGGCAGTGCACTTAAGAATCAAATGTCTTTGAGAAAATTTCAATTCAAGTGCAAGTGAAATGTTGGGTCATGGCTCTCTGGGGGAAATTGAAATATATTAATTAGGTCATAATTTATCGATAGCGTAAGCTAAATATTCGATAGCGTAAGTATGCATGAACATGTATGAGTGTTTTAAAACGTAAGAACATTTTGTATAAATAGACATAACGATTTTGTAAAAGCAAGGAGTAGAATAAAGGCATTCACAGAGGACACTAGTCTTTTGCTATTTTCGACCTCCTTTCACTGAGGCACTTTTCGCCAAGTGATAATATCAGGCTCTTTAGCCAGATATTAAGATTGAGGCTCATAAGCCAGATCTAGGTAAATGGCTCTTTAGCCGTAAGTATTGAGGCGATTCGCCAAATACTAAATATCATATCTCACCATGGGTAGATTCATCGAAGTAAGGGATCCAAACGTAACATGGCGACCCTGCCAACCAACCTGCCAACTAACCTGCTAACCAGCCTACCGACCAACCCACTAGAAAATTCAGCCCCAGCCAAGGGCAACTGGAAGGAAGAGGTTGACAAAAAATTCAACGATATCTACGCTAATATAAGAGCAGAGCTAAAGAACAGACTGGAGGAGGATCCGCGAGCTGGACCCAGGCCCATACGCATTGAGGAATATATTAACAGATCGACAGCACCACAACAACCCAAAATTAAGAGGCCCAGAGGAGGAAAGCGCGTCAAGCAGCGCCAGCGTATAGCAGAATTGCAGCGCCTCATTAAAACAACATTAGGCTCTTATAAACCCAAGTTAGAAGAGGAATTAAAGGCTCTGAAAGCAGCAAGAAAGCGAAACAAAAGCAAAAATTTTAAATAAAATGGGAAACACCCAAGCGCAAGAAGGTGTAGTTAATTGTAATATAGAGGAGGTTCAAGAGAATCAAATTATTGTATATATAATATTAGCTTTTGTAATTATTATAATGATTTTTAAATTAAACTCTCATTATAAAAAATATATAAAAAAAAAAAATTTAGTTAGAACAATAAATGTATAAGTATCATACCGCAATAAATGTGCAAATTAGTAATAACCCTGTTCACACTTCTCAATTTTGTAAGCGATAATGACCATAATAATAGAAAATATCTCTTTGCTCTCAGAAACTATGTTGCTTCTACATATCAACATGGATTAGATGGAATTCAATTTATTAAAAACAAATTTAGTAGCCGTTCTGAATCAGATAATTATTCGAAATAAATGGGATTGGAGCTATTGATTGATTTATTAAAGAATCTAAAGAAAAGCCCAAGCAGAAGGTATACACTTCATCAAGACGAAACAATACTCAGTTTAAAGAACAAATCTTGAACACATGGTCTCATTTGCCCCTTATGGTTTTACAAAACCTGGTGGAATCAATGCCTAGAAGGCTTCACGCAATTCTACAAAATAAGGGTGGCCACACAAAGTACTAAAGTACAGATTTTATTTTTTTTTCAACTAAATTTTGTCACTTTATTTTTTTTCAACTAACTTTTGGCACTGAACTTGAAAATGTTCTATAGTATAACTTACAATTCGTTTTATATGTGATTACTTAATGCTTATTAAAATGAGGACTATTAAATAAGAATTATTAAACAATATTTATATTTTAATAGATTTTTATAGTTTTGGTTCAATTTCAATTTTTATACAATTTCTTCAATTTCAACTAACTTTTGGAGGGCACTGTACATGAACAAGAAAAAATGGAAAGTATGGCGAAAACTTCAGCAGATTCCACTACAATTTCTGAAAGACGAAAAACGTGTCAAATTGGATATTGCAAAAAAAAAAAATAAAACCATAAACATTTGTTCTACATGTAAAAAATATGTTTGTGGAAAATGTTTACGGAAGAGACTCTCCATCTGTAAAAAGTCCGACAACGAATAAATTTTATTTTAGTTTGAATAAGGATATGTATGTAAATTACTGAAGTAACATATAATTTTTCAGTTTCGAACCTTCTTTCTAAAAATGTACTCCTAATGCCCGAAAAATAAATGTTTTTTAATTATTACTATATATGATAATTATTTTGTGTTTATTGTTTATGCCAAATTTCTGTATTAATTACAATCAACTGGAAAAGACTATAATGTTTATTTCAAAAGCGGTCATTTGACCGCCATTGGTAGAAATAGGTACATATATGTATGTATATAATATGTCGGTAGGTTTAGTGTTAAACAGACAGAGAAACCAAACAGTATATAAGCCCAGACCTTCTTTAAGCAACCTCAAAGAGTTTTTAGAATTAAAAGCTACATCTTGCAGATTAGGACAGAGAAACAATGGTAAGTACCGAAAATATGCTCATTGTAAAACAGGTACTAATTAAAAAATTTATTTTTCACAGAACACCTTTGAACTTTTACAAAACGTCTCGGAAAGTGGCTACGACACTTTGGTACCAATCACTGCGTTGGAGTTAGGGAAAGAGTACCATGTGAAAACATTCAAGCTGGTAAAAACGCAATATGGACTTCGTGTTACAACACATTTTGTGAATAACACATATGTATTCTTGCCGCCTCGTTTCGTTGAAAAAATTAAAACGCAGCGGCAAATTGAGGAGCTTAACCAACAGCATGCGGGATGTTTCCTAGCCTTCGAGGGAAAGGATGATTCCAGAGGAGGCATTTTAAAAATTAAATTTTCCAAACATGAATAAAAATGTATATGTTGCGCGGTGGACCAAATAAAAATATGAGATAAAATTCGAATTCGTTTTTTTTATTCATGCAACCCGTTTCTATTCCAGTAGTAAGGTAACCACCTCCCGTTTAAAGTGCACTAGGTGCGTGAGGGATAGCTGGTGGGAAGTGGGAAGTGGGTCTGGCCGGAGTGTTTTTCTGCAAGACGGTTCCCACCGGAGCATCTTGCACAAGTACCATTTTTTAAATATCTCCAACCTGATAATGGTAAGTACAAAAATGTTAAATCAAAATACAGCCAAGTTTTTATTTTTTCTTTTTCATTTTACAGAGTGCTTTCGAGGTTTTAGAAAGTGTTGCTGAGGGCGTCTACGACACTCTTGTACCTGTGACATCTCTGGACATTCGCAAGGAATACCCTATAAAGTCTTTTAAGCTGATAAAAACCAAATATGGACTTCGCCTCACAACCCATTTCACCAACAACACCTACATTTTCCTCCCCCCTAGATTTTCAGAAAAAATAAAGACCCAGCGGCAGATTGAGGAGCTCAACCAGCAGACAGGATCACACTATTTGGTCTTTGAAGGAAAAGACGACACTAGGGGCGGCTTCCTAAAAATGAAGTTTTTCAAAAAGGATGAATGAAAAATTCCAATACTTTCCATACTTTTTACAAAAGTATAATAATATCCTCTTCGAGGAGCATGCGGAGGAAATAGCAGAGTGTTACAACTTTTTGCAGGCATATAAAAAGAAAAAAAAATTGGCTACATCTGAAGGAGAACATTATGAATTGTGCTGCTGCTGGGCATATGATACAACAACATCAGGACCAATTACCTGCGACTGTTGGCATGTTAGACAAAAGTATATGAAATTAGTGAAATTGTATAAAAGACTTAAAACACACATTTTGGATTAATAAAATGAATCATATCTAAAAACAATTTTTCATTGGGAAGTTGAGTCAGGTTTAAAGATTAATTGAAGAGATATCACATGTCATAATTTAGATATGATGCTGATTATGACAATCGCCTGTGGACCAAGTAGAGTCGATTATCTTTGTTTACTTTGTATAATGTAAATAAAGATAAAGTTTTTGAGTGGGCCAATTTGAAATTAGCATTTTTGCTTCTTTCAGTTAGCAGTCAAAATTTGTAGTGAGATGGATTCCAAAGAAGATTTAAAGAATCTTTTAACTGGCAAAATTGAAAAGAATAAAGAAATGTTTTATAAAATTAAAAATTCTCAGTTATTTTCGGTAAAAGATTCTAGTTCAAATTCAAAGAATTCAAGTGTTCAATACAAACTTTTAAAAAACGAGCCGGATGGGAAGAGCAACAGTGGGTTTAAAAAATAATAAAGAAGTATTTTTCATTTTACATGAAAGTGCTCTGTGAAAATTAATACTACCTTTAGTGGAGAGTTTAAACTTGTTCGTAAGGATGGTGAAGAATTGGAATACAAATATTTTAATACAAAGGATGGTGCAGTGGATCAGAGTATTAACTTAAAACAATGGTTTTCTGAGTTTGTTACAAAAGAAATATTAGATTAACTAGGAGATTTTCAAGAGCGTGATAGTGGGTGGGCACTATCAAGTATTATTAATTTAATTGTCAATATTAATAAATATGAACATTTTCGAGGATCATCATATAACGATTTATCACCTGAAATAAAATTAAGGCATGCGTGTATTAATGTTAATAATTCTGATGATGATGCTTGTTTTGCATGGTCAATAGTATCAGGACTTTATCCCGCTATTCATCATGCAATAAATGAAATATCTAAATTTGAAAAAAAATGAATACCATTTCAGTAAATATATTTGGTATGGAAAAAATTAAAAATCAATTGCATGTTACTCCAACTCGTCTTACAAAAGATAAACAAGAAAGACATGTTAATTTATTGTTGATTCAAGATAATTATTATGACAACTGTTCCGGAGGAACGATTTATCGTTAAATTTTAGGTCTATTTATAATTGGTGTACAACTTAATTCGGTTACTTTTTAATACGTGGCGTAAACTGTTATACATAAATGTGTATAACAGTTTAATTTTTCTTGTTGGAAGGGTTTGACATCTGTCTATCATATTTAGTTTACTTTGTTTTAAATTTTGAACAACAACATTATTTTTGAGTCAGTTGAATATGTCTGAATTTGAGGTTAAAAAATCACATTTGCGGGAAGTTTTGATTTTCTGCTATAACTGGAAGAAAAGTGCAAGTGAAGTCCAAAGATTGCTTGCAGAAGTTTATGGTGAATCTGCACCAACAAAAAGTGAGTGGTATCGAAGCTTTCAAAGCGGTGATTTCAGCGTTGAAGACAAACCACGTCCAGGTCAACCAAAAAAATTTGAAGACGAGGAACTGGAGACATTACTGGATGAAGATTCATGTCAAACTCAAAAAGAACTTTCAGAAACGTTAGAGGTAACCCAGCAAGCAGTTTCCAAACGTTTGACTGCTTTGGGATTCATCCAAAAACAAGGAAGCTGGGTCCCATATGAATTGAACCGTCTACGTCAGTGGCGAAGCCAAATATTCATGGCGCGAAAGTAATGCTGTGTATTTGGTGGGATATGAAGGGGGTCATCTATTATGAGTTGCTAAAACCAAGTCAGTCTGTTACGGGAGAGCTGTACCGACAACAACTAATTCTAATATGTAAATTATTTTTAATTATTTAATAAAGGTTTTTTTTTGCAAAAAAAAAGTAACCGAATTAAGTTGTACACCTAAAAAAAAAACTCTGGATTAATTGAAATTCAATTTAATCAGATTTTAAATCATGTTTAATGAACAATTTTATGGACCTCATCGCTTCATGCCTCAATCGCAGTTTCTCATTACAAAAAATATAATAAAAAACAGATGTTGCATCCGACCGTCGCCAACAAATTCCTTGTACTCAAATCTCCTCGATGAGCTGGGACAGGATTTCGATGGTCTCGTTTAAACAGACCATAAAAAAAAAGATTTTAAATTTTCTTGGAGACTCAAATTTAGAATTCTAGGAAATCCCTTCCTGGACTTCTTTTTGTCAGTTTTCCGTCGACGACCGGCGACTCGTCCCGGTCATCACTTTAGGTTCTGAGCTCAAACCGACTTCGGCAAACAGGAGATTCGTCTCCGCCGAAAGTTCTCGAACGTTATCTTTTAGGTGTCCGAGTACACCGGCGAAGCAGTTTATAAAATAGAGAATCGCGATTGAGGTCCAATCTACGTTTATTATTTGATCGATCCGTTTTATATTAATAAAGAACAAAGTCTTTGTTTAGAATTTAATTTATTACTTAAGCATATGTTTTTGAAGTGTCAAATAAACAATTTAATTCGAAAATGGTGTTGTAAAAAGGGACTTTATTTTTTGCTACGCCACAACAACGATAAAGATGATGATCAGGTGGATTCCATTTTTGAAATTAAATACCACTACTGTTGGATTAAAAACTTGTCACGTTTAGTTTCTCATCAAGTTTCCAAAACCAATAGAAGAAAATATATTTGTGTCCGATGTCTTTAATATTTTGTATCAGAAGGAAAGGAAAATTAGCTGCACATGTCGAAGATTGCGCGAAAAAGAATGTTATTTTACCAACTGAAAACAATAAATGGCTAAAATTCAAAAATTTTAATTTTAAAGAAGACGTACCTTTTATTATATACGCAGATTTTGAATGTTTATTGGAACCACAAGTTATTAATGAGAGCATGAGAACCAATAAATATCAAAAACATAAGGCATTTAGTGTAGGATATTATTTTAACTGTTCCTTTAATAGTAGTCTTAGCTATTTTCGTTCTTATAGGGGTATTGATTGCCAACATTGGTTCGTAAAGCAACTACAACAAATTGTAATAAATGTAGAAAAAATATTTTCACAAATTAAACCAATTACTGCATTAACTGCAGATGAGAAAGTGCAATATGCACAAGTCAGTTGTTGTCATATCTGCGAAAGACCTTTTACATCTGAATCAAACCGTGTGCGGGATCATTGCCATCTAACTGGCAGGTATAGAGGCCTAGCACATGAAGACTGTAATCTTAATTATCAAAATACACGTATAGGGGACGATGGGGGTATTGCGGACGCTGGATAAATACGGACTAACATATATCTACTCTATCCCCGCCGCCCGCGTCCCGCAGCCGCGATCACGCGTTACGTTACGAAATTTTACATTTTTTGTGATTTTTGTGTAATTTTTCGTATTAACTATTTTGAGTGTTATTCAAAAAGAATAAGTGTCAGTAAAAAAGTCATATTTTCTGTCGATTGCGATGTTAATGACGAGTAAATAGTACAACCGTTTGCCTTGATAAATTGTGTTAACCTAAACATTTTGTTGTTGTACTTTTTCTAACTCGTTTGGGTCAATTGCGGACAAATGGCCTGGGGTAAATACGGACGTCACTAATTACCCCATTATTTATCAAAACCTATTATTTGTATATTATTTTTTACAACTACCAACTCTAAAACCTACTCGTACAAAACGATTAGTTAAAAAAAAACACTGCATTATTTTCACCAGCACACCGGAAAAAGTAAACCTAGAGCAAAAAGAACAAAAGAAAATAGAAAGAAAGAGAAAGAACCTAGAACAAGAACAGACCAAAACTACAAAATAAGAAACCAAAAAATACTAAAGAAAAACGACCAAAAGGTTTAAGAAACTTTGAACAATTTTGAATGTGATAAAGAAATATGAAATCATAAATGGCGATCACCGTTACCTGGATCAGGAAGATCTTGATTTTTTGCATTATTGTAAAAATATTATACATAAAATTATAAATGAAATAAACAATTTAGACTAAAAAAAAAAAATTAATGATTTTTTCTTTAAATACACACAGTTTAAATTTTTTCTTCTTTCAGAGGTTTGTTTTTTCAGTTGAATATCAAGCAACGGGGAGGGGAACACCTCCACCCACCTCAATCATGTACATGCGGGCTCTGGACCAGAACCCGCTTAGCTTAACTACTACTTTCAAAGGCTTGGATGTAATATGAGCATCAAGTTATACTTTCTTCACAACCACCTGGACTTTTTTCCCGCCAATCTTGGGGATCTAAGTGAAGAACAGGGTGAGCGATTCCACTTCGGACGATGGAGGAACGCTATCAAGGCTACTGGAACGAAACCCATGATAGCTGACTATTGTTGGAGCATTTAGAACAGCTCTCTGCCTTCAGCTTCAAAAAGGAAATCAAATAAAAGAAAGTTTTTTTCAATTTAAGAACTAAATAAAATAGGATTATCTTTGAATATATAGTGTTTTATTATAAAAAGACCCATGTGTCATATTTTTTTAAGTAGAGCTGATACAGAAATTTCAGTCACAGATTTGAAATCGTCAATAAAAATTGAACTAATATCATGTAACATAACCCAATCATCAGACTGTTGTACAGTGTAATCGATCTCAGAAATTGAGTTTCTTACGATCGAAAATGAAAACACTAGAAACAGTTCAATAAAATCTGCAATCGAGCGGTCTTACAACACGGAAAGAAAAATAAGAGAAAGTTTAGTTACCGCGTTAAGTTCTAGAGTAGCGAACATCTAACTAGTTACGCATAAATGATTAGCGAGGTATATAATTAACCCTTACTGGACCAATACCGCCATATAAGCGGCATGGCATTTTTATTTACTGGTTCCAATTGGTACCGAAAAGATTGGAGGGGAAACTTGATATGTAAAGTGTAATCTGGAGCAAGAGGGACTTACCCTCTCATCAAAATTATTCATAATTAAATTAGTGTTAGAAAGTGTGAATTGTGTAGTGAATTGTGAAAATTGGGGGCTTAAGTAAAAAATCCGGATGAAAATTAATAGAAATTCGCAGAAAAAAAATTGTATGAAAGAATGAAATGTTAAAATTTCAAAGTCGTGTATCTTCGAAACTAGATGCGTCCGACAAAAAATTTTTGCATAGTCTTTCATTTTAAGTCATTAAGTTTTATCCACAAATGGAAAAGATAGAGGTTTTTTTTGCATTTACACATTTATTATTATTATTATTGGAGTGGGCGAGACGTGTAGTTTCGAGCGCTCAGACATTTTTGTCCATTGCACTCATTGACCCATTGTGTTCGTAGAGTAGAATACCATGGTTATCGTGGGATTCGAACCCACAGCCTCTTAGATGGTAAGCCAGCGCGTTAACAACTGATCTACCGTAGACACATACCTGAAAGTTTAAATCTTAACCCACGTTGTCCATTGGTACAAAATTTAACTTAAATTTTTTTTTTATAATAAGAAATTTTTCTTTTCATAATAATTTTTTTTTTGTATGAGTATTGAGTGGGTTATTAAACGTATATCGTTTGTTCATTAATTTCACTTTAAAAAAAATCCTGAAAAAGACTTAAATTTACGCGAGTTATATCAGTCACATTTCCCTAACGACAATAAAGCAACGACCTGACTCACACTTCGACACCTTCCTGATCTGACGTTCACCTGCAGTCCAAGAGCATTCAACGTGACCACGATGACCTCTGTGATCGATTACAGTCTAGACCTAAGTCAGCATTTTGTATTAAGTCAACATTTTGTAATTAATAAATGGGGAAGCTTCGAAAGCTGTTCGATCTATCCGAGAATAAAGCTGTAATTTGTGAATTTTAACCAGTTAGTTTTCATATTCTTTAATTTTTTTTACCTCCTTCCGAGTCGGGTATTTATTTCGCGTGTTAGACCACCAAGTCCTTTTAACTAAATAAAAGGTTGGAGGTTTGAAGAGATTCTAAATCAATGGCAATGGGAGGAGTCTAAACGAACAGATGATGAATAACCCTATCATTGAGTTCAAGTTATTTTCGACACTATTGAGTTGGCGGAAGCATAAATATGCTACGACAGCGGATATACAGAAAATATATAGGATGATCAAGATGCATCATGAAAATAGACGGTACCAAAGAATTTTGTAATTGGAATCGGACAGTCAACAACGAGAACCTATTGAAACACGTTCCAGAAAATGACAGAGAGATTCAGTTTCCATTAAAGCGGGTGTGCGCTCAAACAACTGTAGCATCACTATATCCTCCTTCTTCATAATTTCTATCTTCACCCCCATTCAGAAAGATCGTCGACAGTTTTCGACTCCATATATCGGTTTACCCACTTCACAAAGAGCTTCTTAGCTTTTTTTAATTGCCTTTGCAATAGCGGAAAATAACAATTTTGTTCCTTTTAAATGCGTACACAGCAAGTCTGCTTCATACCGTTTCGCGTATTTTAAACTCATTTGGAGTAAGTTGTGCGCATTGTGACATTTCAAGCGACACAGAAATACTGAAATGAATTACACTGGTCTGCAACGAAATCCTCCTTTTACACTAATGCATACGCTTGCGCAGTTCTCGCTGTGACTCCGTGGCGCTCAGTTCGATTTAAAGTTGTAAAGTAATTGTTACTGATTTTAACCTAATATTTCGGTAAGTTTTATATCATATTGATAAATGTAACGAAAATGTATGTGTAATTTCAACTATAGAGCAAAAAAGAATCACGTGAGTAGAATATTATTTTAATTTTACAGCAAATTTAATTTTGTTGTAGGTACAAAATGCCAAGGATTTGCAAAAACTCTCCTGACGTGTTTTGCTACATTTGTGGTGAATTTACCATAAAATCTCAACGGAACACAATGACTAGTCTGGTTAAAATCGCTTATGAGCGTTATTTTGGAATTCCGGTCGACGATAGAGACAAAAATTGGCTCCCGAAAATATGCTGCAACAGTTGTTCAAGGACGTTAAGAGGTTGGCTCAAAGGAAGTCATAAAACCATGCCATTTTCAATGCCCATGATTTGGATGGAACCTCAAAACCATCAAAACGATTGTTATTTTTGTATGACTTCGACAAAGGGATTTACGAAAAAAAATAAACATAAAATTACATATCCGAACATTCCATCTGCACAAAAACCAGTATCTCGAAGCAGTAATACTGCACTTCCAGTGCGTATTAACAGCGACAGAACGACTGATGATGAAAATACCTATCAGCAAGTTAGTCAATCGAGTACCTTTTCTGTCCTTTCAATTTTATCCACAGACTTATCAAAACCTCATCTTCTTACTCAATCTAATTTAAATGATCTCGTTCGGGATTTGGGACTCTCAAAATCGAAGGCTCAACTTCTCGGGTCAAGATTAAAACAATGGAATTTGTTAAATGAAAATACGAGGGTCTCGTATTTTCGTAATCGACAAGAAGACTTTATGAGTTACTTTATCAAAGAAGATGATTTGGTATTTTGTAATGATGCTAAAGGACTTCTACAAAAACTGGGTTTCCCTGAAGGCTCAGAGAAATGGCGACTTTTTATTGATTCATCCAAAATCAGTTTAAAAGCTGTGTTACTTCACAATGGCAATCAATATCCTTCTGTCCCTCTCGCACATGCAACAAATATGAAAGAAAATTATTACAATATGAAGCTGTTGTTGGAAAAAATTAAATATTCACAGTACAATTGGAACATTTGTGCCGATCTAAAAGTTGTAGCAATGTTAACTGGACTGCAAGGAGGATATACCAAATTTTGTTGTTTCTTATGTGAGTGGGATAGTCGCGCAAGAAATAAACATTATGTAATTAAAAACTGGCCACGAAGAGCAACTTTGACGCCTGGACTTAAAAATGTAAATGAAGAACCTTTAGTTCAACGTGAAAAAATTTTTCTACCACCACTCCATATAAAGCTGGGTCTAATGAAAAATTTTGTGAAAGCCATGAATAAGGATGGAGAAGGCTTTCAATACCTCAAAACAAAATTTCCTCGAATCAGCGACGCGAAATTGAAAGAGGGTATCTTTGTAGGTCCCCAAATACGAGAGCTCATGAAAGACTCAAATTTTGAAATTAAGCTGACTAAAGCTGAAAAAAGGGCATGGATAGCTTTCGTAGCAGTCTGTCATAATTTTCTTGGAAACAAAAAAAGTGAAAACTACAAAGAAATCATCCAAGAACTTCTGCTTTCTTACAAAGCTTTAAAATGCAACATGTCACTTAAAATTCATTTTTTAGATTCTCACTTAGATTTCTTTCCCGAAAATCTTGGAGCGGTATCTGATGAACACGGTGAAAGATTTCATCAGGACATATCGCACATTGAGAGGCGCTACAACGGAAAATGGTCGGAAGCAATGCTTGCCGATTTTTGTTGGTCGATTCGTCGCGAAACTCCAGTAGAAAATATGAAAAGAAAAAAAACTACTAAGTAAAATGATAGAAACAACATGTAATTACATTGTCTTATGATTTTTAATGTTTTTAGTGTGGTTATATGTAATATTTTGTCTTAATTATTAAAACGATTATTGATTTTTCGAACAAAAAATTATTTTCTTAAAAATTCCCTCACGAAAAATATATACGTGATACAAATTTTTTAAAACCCAGTTTCTGTTGAGAAATATCACATCTATATAATCGTGCACAATAATAGGAAGGAGTGCAAAAAAAATTTATTTTGCAGACCAGTGTTATTATTGGCGTCGAAGCCCTTCCATGGTACAATCACTCCCAGAAAGAGAGATAGAGAAATTTGGTTTATCTTCTTTAAAAAAAGGCGATTCCTTTCTTGTTGAACAGACTGTATATAATTGTAGGAAAATAAAATCAAAGCAAAAAAAACTTTTTATATTTTATTAATATATATGGAAGGAACCTTAATATCTCAGAAGGAAGCATTGAAGCAATGCCATCAAATTAGCCTGAAGTTGGCCTCACTGCACAACCGGCGGTCAGGTCCCTTTTTCTTCTTCCTGAGTGTGTGTGCGAGATCACGTCGACTTTTCTGTAATACGGGAAAATCCTTGGAAACGATTGAATAAAGGCAGTTTCTTGAATTATTTCGGACGTTTCATTTTTATCCCTCTGCCATCATTTGACATATATAATAATTTAATTTAATTAATATATAAAATTTCTTGCTTCTTTTTCCAATAGATTTCCCGCGCTGTTGTGATGTAATTTAATCAAGACGTATGCATAGCTACATATAATTGAATGAATGCTTGCTATAAGGACATCACGTGATAAAAGTAAGTCAAGGCCAAGAATATGCGAAGAATAATTAAATCACTTCCCGATAAATGATATCAATAAGCACGACTAAAAGCATACACCCAAAAGCCCGTACTATGCTATTTATCAATGGGAAATAGTACAAGCTAAGTGTGCGTATCATGTTACACTAAACTTTACAGACGGTATGGCTACTGACCGACAATGCAAATTACACACTTACACAACAATAATTCAAAGAATTGGGCGGATTGATGATTACCCCACACCTTACCAGCAATTTATGTTTAACGTCAGCAATTTATGCTTAGTATGTAAGAATAATTAGCCGTAGGAAAGAAATGTATAAAAAGCCAAATCAAATCGAAATACATATCGATTATCAATCAGAATTTCTTTCCGTGCATAGTCGAGCCCTTCCTCATCTGTTCTTATAGGCTTGAGGTAGACTTTCCTCACCTGCACATTTGAGCTTGAGATAAGTTTAAAATTATTACTTTTCAAAGCTTTGGACTAACCACATCCGCTTTTAGTAACCTTGTGGATAACGAACATTAAACTGTAATCTGTAAACAAATTGTCAAAGTCAAAGATAACGGATTCAACGGACTACCCCTGTTTTCAAAGACGTTGAGAACTTTGAATTTTGACGGGCGACGGATTCTATGGGTTTGCATTGGGCCTGCATCGTAGAGTTGGAGAAAGATATAGCGCTAAATGCATTACTCAAATTATGAAATTTTCTCCTTATACGATGGTGTGGATATGTAGCATAGCCTATGTAGTAGTGCATGAGCTGTATTTATGCAAAAAAAAATGTATATGATTTGTGTGCGATGTGTATATATAATTACTTATTTTTGCTCCAGTCTCTTATCGAGTATAAAAAAAACGTATGAAGTTTGCATTACCAAGACCCGGAGGGAGCCCTCTGATCATATTAATGATTGCTATTTTTATGTAATTAATCAACGTAAGCGTCGGGCTGGCAAAAATGCCAAAAAAAAATCAGTTTAAATGGTTTAAATCTATCAATGTCGGATCTAGTACTTTATAGTGAAAATTATACTGTGCCTTCTCGTCCAGAGCTGAAGAAGAACCAACCTCTAACACAAATTTCTAGTAGTACCGATGATGGTAGCAACTTCATGGTCGAATTAGCATGTATGTCAGAGGAGCAATAACAAATCCGTTTTTATCTCGGACTAAATCACCAGAGCTTCTCAGTTGCAAGCAGTCAACGCCACCGACGAGACGTGAACTTAAAAGTGAAATAAGAATTGTTAAAAGTTACGCTTACCCGCGGTCGCGTGAATAATAAATAATGGAATAAATAATATTGAAATTGATACCGAATCGTATTGATTATCCCCAAAAATCCCCTACATGTATTGAACAACATAATATTAATTCAAAAGAGTTTAATAAAAGATCTAAATCTGCTTAAAAATAAAGTAGAAATATTAGCTTAACGGCTAAAACAATAGAATTTGCTTCAGACAAATGTTAAAATAAGTGATCAAAGAAAGCGTTAACTCTGATCAGTGGATGATAGATATGTTGGGGAGCACTTACTGAGGCTATGGCTCCTTGTCATAATTCACCGACCAGAGTTCCACTACATGGGGATGCACGATGGTACTTTAGTACATTACAAAGTACGAGTCCGAAATTATTTGGACCAAACTTACGAAGTTTGATTCGACGTGGAGGTGTCCGACAAAAAATTGAAGCCAATAATTCTTCTCCAGCGTAGGAAAAGAAGGATTGGGGGGCTCCCGGTTTGGTCGCCGGGAATTATATTTCTTGGGGCTTGATAAATGAGTAGTTGGAGAATCTTATTAGGTAGAAAGAAAAACCGTCTTATTGATGATTAAATTGAGATTAAAAAGAAGGCTCAATGGGCCACAAGACCCAGAAGAAGAAGATTTTCAGTCCTCAGTCCTTTTCAGAAAATTGGGGGCTTAAGTCAAAAATCCGGATGAAAATACATAGAAACTCGCGAAGAAGAATTGTATGAAAGAACGAAATGTTAAAATTTTAAAGTCGTGTATCTTCGAAAGTAGATGTGTGCGAGAAAAATTTAAGCCAATAATTCTTCTCCAGCATAGAAGGAAAAGGATTTCGGGGCTCACGGTTTTGTCGCCGGGAATTAAATTTTTTGGGGCTTGATAAATGACTAGTTAGAGAATCTTCTTAGGTAGAAAGAAAAACCGTCTTCTTGTTGATTAAATTGAGATTAAAAAGATGGCTCAATAGGCGATAAGATCCTCAAGAGGGCTAAAAGGAGTTCTTCAGTCCAAAGGTACTAGAATCTTAAGAGATGCAAGCGACTTCTCTCTCCAGCGTAAGGAGAAAAAGGGCTGGGGGCTCCCAGTTAGCAAACAGATTCGGCTCCGATGGTAAAGTACGAGTATATGTACGTCACCCTAAACGACAAAAATTTAATCCAAGGTACACCATTCCACCGACGGTGGAAATATTTTGGTGTGGACAACATATTCCTGGCATGGCGTAGGTCCTATTGTGAAAATATCAGGAAAGATGGATCATCATCAGTATCGAGATATCCTCCAAGATCATATGGAACCATTCGCCTTTCGAAAATTTGCCAGTTACGTGGAAATTTGTCAATGACAAAAATCCTAAGTACACGTCACGTAGAGTAAAGCGTTGGCTTATGGAAAAATCAGTCGATGTATTGAATTGGCCCCCGGATTTGAATCCCATCGAAAACCTTTGGAACGATATGGACAAAATAATTTGAAAAAAAAATGGGAATTTGGATGAATTATGGAATTGCATTCAGGAGGCCTGGTATTCGATACTAGTTCAACAATGTCAACACCTTGTAGAAAGTATGCAACGCAGATTCCGTGCTGTAATAAGCAATAAAGGCTACCCTACGAAATACTGAATTTATAAAATTTTGCCATGAAGTGGTTTTAGGTTATTAAATAATGTTAAAAAAGATAATTGTACTATTTATATTACAAGGCTTTTTATGATGTTATTTCCAATTGTAACGGTTTTTGTACTTATAATAATTTTAAATAATAAAAAATTTACTGAATTATATTCTCCAGATAATTTGTAATTTCTTCCATACATTTCTCAGAAATTGCTTTTTGCTTAATCTTGAATTGCGATTTTGAAATCTTCAGCCTGATAGATGTGCTATTTATCTTTCCGTCACTGTATGTTCCGAAATTCACGTTGAGTTAAAATCAGATGAATTATTCCGCAAAAACATTGAAACAATTTTTCCGCGTTGTGGTAGCGTTCGAAGAGGCGAAACGAAAGATCTGGTAAAAATACAAAATCGCTGCACAGTGACCAGAAAAATCAACTATGCAAAGAGAGTGATACGACATATGCAGGACATAGGGGACGATGGGAGAATTGCGGACGCGGGGTAAATACGGACTAACATATATCTACTCTATCCCTGCCACCCGCGTCCCGCCGCCGCGATCACGCGAGTTACATATATAGATATGCAACCTGACCAGGGGAAGGCAGATTGCATGGAAATGCAAGGTGGCGGAAAATGTTCGTTACCGGACACCCACAAAATTAAAACCAAGCCAAAGCCAATGGCTTGGTAAAGGAAATAAAATATCAAATGGCACCATAAATATGCAGGCGGCGAATTTCAAATGTGCCTAGGAAAGCAAAGATAGGAGACTTAATGAATTGGAGGTGCCAGGAATGAGTTGAGTCGGTCGCTAACCACGGTTTAAAGAGGAGCCTCATCTTTTGGCTGGAGGATTATTAAAAGTAAAAATCATTTTCAAAATTGTTAATTATTAAATTTCAAAAGCTGTTCGCTGTCAAAGTAAAAGTAATGTCCCAAGTGATGTTCAAATCTGGTTATGTTTAAAAGGCATTAAGAGTCCTTTGCAAAAACTGTTCACTCTAAATTAAAAGTGATGTTAAAAGCTGTTTAGTAAATTAAAAGTAATGTCTAACTCTATTTACTAAATTAAAAGTGATGAAGTAATTAAAAAAAATAATTACAAGTAATTAAAAAAAATAATTAAAAGTAATTAAAACTGTTGAGTAAAGAAATTAAAAGTTATCTTCAAAATTGTTAATTATTACAGAAAAAGCCCCGAGTTCCCCCCCCCCCCCCCCCAAAACATAAATAAAATATAATTCGCATTACGTTTCGCCATCTTTAGTGCCCACCAAACAGGTAACTTAACTAACAAGGTAATTGAAATTTTACATTTTTTGTGATTTTGATGTAATTTTTTGTATTAACTATTTTGAGTGTTATTCAAAAAGAATAAGTGTCAGTAAAAAAGTCATATTTTCTGTCGATTTTTAATGACGAGTGAGTAAATAGTACAACCGTTTGCCTTGATAAATTTTGTTAACCTAACAATTTTGTTGTTGTACTTTTTCTAACTCGTTTGGGTCAATTGCGGACAAATGGCCTGGGGTAAATACGGACGTCCGTAATTACCCCATTATTTATCAAAACCTATTATTTGTATATTATTTTTTGTAATTACCCATTAATCTATCAAAACCTATAGCAATATTTCTATATTCCAGATGCCTCGAAAATTATTAATCACGCAAATGAGGGAAAAACTGTACGTGAGATCGCGGATATCGTAAAAAGGGCTAAGTCAACGGTCGGTGATATTATAAAAAATTATAAAACAAAAAATACTGTGGCGCGGAAACAATATAAGCCCCGCGATCGAAAATTAAGTTATGCCGATGAACGAGTTCTCCTAAGAGAAATCAAAAAAGAAACCATTTGTGTCAGCAGTTCAGCTAACTAAAGACATTAAAGAGTTGTTAGGAAAGCAAGCAAGTTAGTCCCCAAACCGTTAGAAGAGTACTCCATCGAGCTGGATTTAACGGTACGAGTGCTAGAAAAAAGCCATTTATTTCTGATAGAAACCGCAAGAAAAGATTGGCCTTTTGCAAAAGAGCATATGGGGAAAGATTTATCTTTCTGGAGCAGGGTTTGTGTAATTTGACTATGTAAAATAGCATGCTTTTATTTAAAATATTATTTCCTTAAAGGTTTTATTTACTGATGAAAGTAAATTTAACTTATTTGGTTCCGACGGTAGGCGATTTGTATGGCGGAGAAAAAGGGAAGAGTACTTGCCGAAGAACACCCAAAAAACTGTTAAGCACTGTGGCGGCTCGGTAATGGTATGGGGTTGTGTTTCAGCTACAGGTGTTGGGGATCTGCATTTTATCGAGGGCATCATGGATAAGCATAAATACCTTAATATATAACGAAGCCATTTGCGGTCAAGTGTTGAAAAGTTAGGGATTGATAGAAATTTTATCTTTTATCAGGATAATGACTCTAAACACACTGCCGCAATAGTGAGGGAATGGCTTTTTTATAATTGCCCGAAAATTTTGGAAACTTGTCCACAGTCCCCAGACCTGAACATAATCGAGCATGTGTGGGACGAGCTCGAAAGACGAATTCGTAAGCGTCGTTTTAGTAATGTAGCAGAAATGAAAAAAGTCCTTGAGGAAGAGTGGCAGAAAATAGAGCCATCATATTGCCAAAGGCTTGTGCAATCAATGCCACGACGGTTGCAAGCTGTTAAAGCACAGAAAGGGCACGCATCAAAGTATTAAATTGAATGTCCGATTTTTCGTGTGAGCTCGTTTTTGTACTCGGTAGAATTATGTTATTTTGTTTTTAAGGTATAGTTGTATGAAGAGAATTTTTATTTTGTATTTACATACTAGACAATATAGAGAATTGTGATACGCCTATTAATTAATCTGCCAGAGCCACCCAAACATTAAACGCATCACTCAAAACAGAATATGAAACCAAGCGCAGCACTTAAGATCCCGACCTACCGCACTATACGTAGGTCATTGCCGGACGACACAGGCCGAGCGCTGACCCACATTACAGGGGGTGCTCACGTTTCACGCATAATGCAGGGGAAACAATGAGTAAGAGCCTAGCCCGTCGGAGCCTAAGGCAGCAACAAGGGAAAGTGCATCGCGCAGCATAAACACTCGAAATATTTGTCGCACGTATCGGGAGTAATTTGAACCCCTTACGTTGCGGAGTTAATGCACTTAATGTGGGACGCTGGGTAAGATATTGATAGGTCATTAGAAATATTTTAACCAATAAGAACCCTAGACGTAAGAATATTTTTGTATAAATAGGCTAAGAAATTCTGAATAAACGAGGAGTTGACTGTAAGCTATCCAAGTCTTTACAACTGGGACCGTGCACTCGTGCTGCCCTATCAATTCCTCTGAGGTTCCTGCTCAAAGAGAGCTGCCTCAAAAACTCCCTTGGGAAAGTAGCTCGAAAGAGCTACCCATCCACGTGAGAAGATACCCCCACTGAGGAGGCAGAACCCAGAATACTACATGGCGACCGTAGCATACTACAGGGCGACCGTGACCGTCTAGTGGCTTAACCTATTACAACAGGAACCTACTACATGGCGACCGTGACTCATCGAGGAAAATAATCTTTGGACGAAGGACGAAAGAGAAGACAATAGAGATGAGCAAACTGGATGCTGCTTTCGATAAACTATTCAACCTTATAAAGAAGACAGCGAACAAAAGGCCCGAAACCAAGGTGGACAACCTTACACTCTACCCAGTGAGCAGACCAGAGGAGACGCACATCCCCGTACCAACAACCATAACCCAACAAGACGCACCCAAGTACACGCCCGGGACAAGGAAGCTATCAATAGAGGAGTATAGGGCGAGGACCGAGAGAAAGAAGGATCAAAAACCAGTAGGAAAGCCAAACCCAAGCGAGGGGGCCGAAGGAAAAAGGCAGCCAGGGACCTACAGTACTATAAACTACAAGCCGCTCTAGCATCAACAAAGGAGGAACAGGATAAATACGGGCAACTGGCAGCAAGCGCAAAAAAGACGTTAGTAATATAAAACACAATAAATAAAATAACATGTAATTAAAATTAGAAATAAAAAAAATAAATAATATGTACAAGTAGGAAATTGAATATATAAATAAATAAATAATTAAGAGAAAAATTTTTGTCAATGTGAGGACTATACCCACCAGATAAAACAGAGGCAAATCTTCGATAAATTAACCAATAGTAAACGGTATTTCATGGTACAATGGGTACGACGCAATCAAACAAAAAAAAAAGCCGATAAAAACGGAGAAGTGGTAAATAACATTATTGAGGACACAATAAACATCGAAAACAAGCAATGCAACGGAAAATAGCGACATAAATCCACAGTCTGATCAACTGTGCGTAGTAGAAACGCTATCCCCAAGCGAAGTTGCTCACTTACCAGAACTAAAACTGGAAATTAACAGATGCGGCAATAAACAAAGTAAAGTATTCATAAGTATTGTGCACAAATCAAAAATAATTTATGAGCGGTATATAAATATGAAGATAAACTAATCAGTAGAGCCAGCACTAGAGCGGGTATTCGAAATATTGGAAAATAATATACAATTTCAGACCGAGACTCTGAAACTTTCTGCAGAAAGTGAAATATTTAAAATAATTAATCAAACCGCATTTAAAACCCTAGGTAATGAAGTTTTAAAGAATGAAACTATTAAAATATACAAACCACAAGAATACGTAACGGATATGAAGAAAATAAAAGAAATACTATACAACTTCCACTCTACACCCACCGGAGGACATTTAGGTCAATCGAGAATGTACAATAAACTCAAAGAAATATATAGATGGAAAAAAATGAAGAAAAGCATAGCAAAATATACAGGGTGTTCAGAGGTGGGAGGGAAATAATGCAGGAGGTGAAAGGTCAGGCCGAGGCAAGCAAAAAATCGTATGGGTGGGGGGGGGGGTCACCTCGCACCGTTCGGCAGTTACAGGTTGATTCGTAAATCAGGATGTTGCCTTATATGGGAACCGCTATTGTATTTTTATTTTTTTTTCTACGCATCGCAGCGACCCCAAACCGGTCTCAAAAAATCACTATTCTGAAACCCTTTCCAAAAAGGTCAACACCGCCCCCCTACCCCCAACCCCTTGGCCACAATCACCTCTGGAAGTTGAAAAATTGAATTTTATTTCACGATTTTGCATCTTTCGCCCCACTTTTCTCCTAAATTCACGTTATTAACATACCTACTTTTTATTGTTTTTAAGTTTCCTATCTAATTACCTTTCAAAAAAGGTACAACATGCACAGGTAGAAAAAGGATACAAAAATCCTGAAATTAAAACATCTTCACAGGTACCTAATTACTTTATTGCCCCATAATGGAAAAAGTTGTTAAGTAAAGAATTTTAATGACAGCAAGTTCGGAAATGTTTATTTAGGAAACACAGGTAATAAAGTTTTATTATTTCAGAAAAACTGTTATAAAATACTAAATGGAATCTCGTTAAATGGCGTTATTAGTTTATGATATCCAGTATTGACTTCTAAGTATCCTGACGCTCCGTGTCTAATACCTCCTATGAATTATGGTATAAAAATGGGTAGGTTTGAAAGGACACTGACCATAGTTGAAGAGGAAATTGATAAGAACGGGTGTTTAACACAAAACATTAAGACAAAATGGCAGAATTCACTGTTGAAGAGTATGCCGACATAATTTACGTGTACGGTTTAGTAGACGGAAATGATAGTGAGGCCTTACGGGAATACCAAAGGAGATTCCCGAATCGGCGTGTACCCGATAGAAGGGTATTTTCAAGGACTTTCAGGAGGTTAAAAGAAACCGGAAGTGTGACCACCCCTAGAGCAGAAGCGCGATCAGGAACTTCGGCCGATTCAGCGGAAACCGACCTACAAATTCTCAACATTGTCAGGAACAGCCCTGAAATAAGCATCAGACAGGTCGCACGACGGTTAGGATTGTCTTTAGGGAGAGTGTGGACCGTTGTGAACCGAGAGGGACTACATCCTTACCACCATACCCCGGTCCAAGCACTACATCAAGGAGATTCCGAAAGACGATTGCAGTTCTGCACTTGGCTGCTCGAGTCTGACATCGAAAACAGAAGGTTTATAGACCGAATTCTGTGGACGGATGAATCGCAATTCACCCGGGATGGCATCACAAACTTCCACAACCTCCATACCTGGTCAGATGTGAACCCACATAGGACAAGGTGTCGGTCCTTCCAGCAAAGATTTAGTGCCAATGTCTGGGCTGGCATTATCGGCAACCAGTTGATAGGACCCTTCATCTTGCCTCAAGTGCTGAATAGTCAGCTATATTCGGACTTTTTGGAGAATACCCTTCCGGATCTGTTAGAGGACATCCCCGTGGCCACCAGAAACGCAATGTATTTACAGCACGACGGAGCACCTGCGCATACTGGGAACATTGTTAGGGCAAAGTTGAATGAACATTACCCAGAGCGCTGGATTGGACGAGGTGGACCGATTCCTTGGCCTGCTAGATCACCGGACCTTAATCCACTGGACTTTTTCTTATGGGGAATGATGAAAGATGATGTTTACTCACAACCAATCAACACCAGAGAAGAATTAGTTACCAGGATTGGGACTGCAGCGACAAAAATACGGGAGAGACTGGCTACCATAGACCTCAAACGCGGAATCAGAAAAAGGCTACTTACATGCATCG
>OZ017773.1:9834783-9990451 GCA_963969385.1 Philonicus albiceps
GGAAGTTGAAAAATTGAATTTTATTTCACGATTTTGCATCTTTCGCCCCACTTTTCTCCTAAATTCACGTTATTAACATACCTACTTTTTATTGTTTTTAAGTTTCCTATCTAATTACCTTTCAAAAAAGGTACAACATGCACAGGTAGAAAAAGGATACAAAAATCCTGAAATTAAAACATCTTCACAGGTACCTAATTACTTTATTGCCCCATAATGGAAAAAGTTGTTAAGTAAAGAATTTTAATGACAGCAAGTTCGGAAATGTTTATTTAGGAAACACAGGTAATAAAGTTTTATTATTTCAGAAAAACTGTTATAAAATACTAAATGGAATCTCGTTAAATGGCGTTATTAGTTTATGATATCCAGTATTGACTTCTAAGTATCCTGACGCTCCGTGTCTAATACCTCCTATGAATTATGGTATAAAAATGGGTAGGTTTGAAAGGACACTGACCATAGTTGAAGAGGAAATTGATAAGAACGGGTGTTTAACACAAAACATTAAGACAAAATGGCAGAATTCACTGTTGAAGAGTATGCCGACATAATTTACGTGTACGGTTTAGTAGACGGAAATGATAGTGAGGCCTTACGGGAATACCAAAGGAGATTCCCGAATCGGCGTGTACCCGATAGAAGGGTATTTTCAAGGACTTTCAGGAGGTTAAAAGAAACCGGAAGTGTGACCACCCCTAGAGCAGAAGCGCGATCAGGAACTTCGGCCGATTCAGCGGAAACCGACCTACAAATTCTCAACATTGTCAGGAACAGCCCTGAAATAAGCATCAGACAGGTCGCACGACGGTTAGGATTGTCTTTAGGGAGAGTGTGGACCGTTGTGAACCGAGAGGGACTACATCCTTACCACCATACCCCGGTCCAAGCACTACATCAAGGAGATTCCGAAAGACGATTGCAGTTCTGCACTTGGCTGCTCGAGTCTGACATCGAAAACAGAAGGTTTATAGACCGAATTCTGTGGACGGATGAATCGCAATTCACCCGGGATGGCATCACAAACTTCCACAACCTCCATACCTGGTCAGATGTGAACCCACATAGGACAAGGTGTCGGTCCTTCCAGCAAAGATTTAGTGCCAATGTCTGGGCTGGCATTATCGGCAACCAGTTGATAGGACCCTTCATCTTGCCTCAAGTGCTGAATAGTCAGCTATATTCGGACTTTTTGGAGAATACCCTTCCGGATCTGTTAGAGGACATCCCCGTGGCCACCAGAAACGCAATGTATTTACAGCACGACGGAGCACCTGCGCATACTGGGAACATTGTTAGGGCAAAGTTGAATGAACATTACCCAGAGCGCTGGATTGGACGAGGTGGACCGATTCCTTGGCCTGCTAGATCACCGGACCTTAATCCACTGGACTTTTTCTTATGGGGAATGATGAAAGATGATGTTTACTCACAACCAATCAACACCAGAGAAGAATTAGTTACCAGGATTGGGACTGCAGCGACAAAAATACGGGAGAGACTGGCTACCATAGACCTCAAACGCGGAATCAGAAAAAGGCTACTTACATGCATCGAGAGTGGCGGAGAACATTTCGAACATCTTTTGTAGCACATAAGTTTTAATTGTAATTAGTTTTTAAGTAAACAAAATTTATTTTTTAGTTAATTTAAGTATAATTTCTTAAAAATTCGAATTATCCTAATATTTTATAAAAGGATTTTTGTAAATAAATGTTTGTATCCTTTTTCTACCTGTGCATGTTGTACCTTTTTTGAAAGGTAATTAGATAGGAAACTTAAAAACAATAAAAAGTAGGTATGTTAATAACGTGAATTTAGGAGAAAAGTGGGGCGAAAGATGCAAAATCGTGAAATAAAATTCAATTTTTCAACTTCCAGAGGTGATTGTGGCCAAGGGGTTGGGGGTAGGGGGGCGGTGTTGACCTTTTTGGAAAGGGTTTCAGAATAGTGATTTTTTGAGACCGGTTTGGGGTCGCTGCGATGCGTAGAAAAAAAAATAAAAATACAATAGCGGTTCCCATATAAGGCAACATCCTGATTTACGAATCAACCTGTAACTGCCGAACGGTGCGAGGTGACCCCCCCCCACCCATACGATTTTTTGCTTGCCTCGGCCTGACCTTTCACCTCCTGCATTATTTCCCTCCCACCTCTGAACACCCTGTATAAACAATTGTAAGCTTTGTGCGAAAAACAAACATCAAAAGCACAATAAGGAACGCATGGAAATAACAACAACACCAGCAAAGGTATTCGACATAGTATCTATAGATACTGTAGGTCCATTTACCAAAACGGCCAGTGACAATAGGTACGCAGTGACCATGCAGTGCGACCTAAGTAAATATATCGTAATAATTCCAACAAGAGACAAAGAAGCTAACACTATTGCAAAAGCAATAGTCAACGGATTTATACTCACTTACGGACCAATGAGTAAAATAAAATCTGATCTCGGAACTGAGTATAAAAACCAAATCTTCTCGGAAGTATGCGATTTATTGAAAATAAAGCAACGTGTCACAAAATGTACAATGATTCAGTAGCTTCTGATAAAAAGTGCTCCCTTTCAATGTTTTCAAGAATTTTCAATACGGAGTTTAATGTTGGATTTAGTTCCCCTGCTAGTGATCAATGCACAACATGTACGAATTTAAAAAACAAATTGAAATTCGAAAAGGTCGAATCCGTAAAAAAAGATATAAGAACAAAATACAGAATTCATAAGCTGCGTGCTAAGTGCTTCTATGAATTAGCCAGAAAAAAAGAAGAACACGCTTATACGTTCTGTTTTGACTTACAACAGGTCCAACCGTTACCTAAAACACCCATTCAAGAAGCTTTTTACAGCCGTCAGATAAGCTATTACTGCTTTTGTTGTGTTGAAATGAATGCTAAGAATCCAGTATTTTATTCGTGGACAGAAAATCAAGCAGGAAGGGGAGCTATTGAAATTGGATCAGCTCTCCTGCATTATTTATCTTCACTAAATAATCTGCAAGATATTAATATAATACGATTATTTTGTGATGGATGTGGCGGGCAAAATAAAAACAGTCATATTGTTCACACTTTAATGTACTGGTTGCGAATCAAAGCCCCATCGCAAGTAAAAAAAATTTTAATTGTTTTTCCTGTAAAAGGACATAGCTTGGTGTTTGGAACTGTAGAAAAAAAACTAAAAAAATATTCAACAATAACAACAAAACGTGAATATGATGAGTTATATTCTGAAAGAGGAACCGTTCGATCCCTAGGAACTGACTGGAAAATATTTAACATAAAAGACTTCATGAACGTTTATAAGAAAGTAGATGGTATAAGTGATGCCAAAAGAATTATAATTGAAAAAGTTGAGAAAAAAAGCATTACTGTTAAAGTAAAATTACTCAGTCATTACCGTTTTGAAACTGGTAACGAGATTGGTCTTACTTTAGTAAAGCGGAACAAAAACCCAAACAACGTTCGTCTTCGAGAGGTACCTCTAGGACGTGCAATATCCGAGGAAAAAAAAACGAGATGTTGAAGCCTTGCTCGTTAAACAATTTTCTGAAAACTGGAGGGATCTGGAGAATCTTTCCCTCTATAAATCTATAATAGACGAGCATTCTGAAACAGTGGAAATACAGGAAAACGACGACGATTTATGTGAATGCATGGAGGAAGATAATCCTTGTATTCATCTTTAAATACAGACGTTATTTTTCTACCAATTTTATATTATTTACTTCGCTTTTGTTTTTTTAAATACGAATGTTGATTTTTTTATAAATTTTATATTATTTTCTTTCTTTTTTTCTTTTTTGAAAATATATTTTTGTGTTTTCTTTAAAATTGTGTTTTTCTATCATTCATGCAAAACAACACATGTCCCTTTATGATTCAAGCAAAACTCGACATATCTGACTCGCTCACGCAAAACTCATCATGTCCATTTTTTGTTAATAATATGAGTGTTTATAAACATTTTGGTCGGAAAAAACACGATTAGATTAGTCGGCGGATCTACGATAAAAATTAAAAAAAACAAAAAAGTTTTTTAAAAAAGGTTGGCGAATTACACGTTTTTTCGATTTCTGACGTTCCGTTTGAGATGGACATGATGAGTTTTGCATGCTTGCTCCTCAAATAGAATCACAGCATTTAATCAAGAAGAAACAGATATATTTTTTGAAAATTTAAAAGCACTCATGATAAAATACCAATTTAAGTCGAATTCAATCTACAATGTTGATGAAACGGGGATTAGTACTGTACAACGAAATTCCAGGATTTTCGCAACGAAAGGATTAAAACAAGTAGGTAAATGTACCAGCGCAGAACGTGGTTCCTTGACCATAGTTATAAATTATTTTAATGCTGGAGGCACATACAAAGCGAATGAATGCACTGCTTATGAAGGACAGTAATAGTAACATGGTGGCTTCTGTTTCTGACTCAGGCTGGATAACTGAATCAATTTTCGTTGATTGGCTTCAGCATTTCAAAGCATTTTCAAAACCATCTGCAGATGATTCTATTTTACTAATACTGGACAACCATGAAAGCCACGTTAGTTTGAGAGCTCACGAATTTTGTCGCAAGAATTTTATTCATGTTTTAACTTTGCCACCTCACACATCCCATAGAATGCAGCCTTTAGATTTAACTCTCCATGGCCCACTAAAAACAACATATAACAGAGAATGTGAATCCTTCATGGTCAACCAAATAGGCACCCAAATTACGTCATATGATGTTGTAGGCCTTCAAACAAAGGCTTTTAATAAATAGAACCACAAGTACTGACAAAGCTATGAATGGCTTTAAGTCTGCTGGTATTTGTCCAATAGATCAAGATAAATTTAAAAACACTTTTGAAAGTTTTGGTGATATTTTTGCATCAGTCTCTCCTCTTGAACAACGAATACAAACAAATACCAATAATTCAAGCCAAAATGAGTCCCAGAATGAATCTCAAGTTGTCTGTGATGCTGCCAATGAAAATATTTCTAATCCAATAGAATCTCAGGAAATATTTCAACTTTCCAATAATGACGCTAACTTTGACGATTTAAACTAAACAATACCTACGTCTGCATTAGTGGGTGATGTTAGTAAAGCTGGTGTTAATCAAAGTATAACAAGTCAAACTTGTCCATCTCGTACAAAACGATTAGTTAAAAAAAAACACTGCATTATTTTCACCAGCACACCGGAAAAAGTAAACCTAGAGCAAAAAGAACAAAAGAAAATAGAAAGAAAGAGAAAGAACCTAGAAGAAGAAAAGACCAAAACTACAAAATAAGAAACCAAAAAACACAAAAGAAAAACGACCAAAAGGTTTAAGAAACTTAAACAATTTTGAATGTGATAAAGAAAATGATGAATATTTCTGCATTTATTGCCAGGAAAAGTATTGTGACCCACCCACCGAAGACTGGATTATGTGTTCAAAATGTAAGGATTGGGCACATGAGAATTGCAGTGCTGGGTCTTCTTCAAGAGGCTACGTTTGTGAATTCTGCAAATGAAATGGGACCTCGTCCGTAAATACCCCATGTTGTCCGCAATTAACCCAGCACTGGTCCGTATTTACCCCAAGAGCTAAGGGTAATTACGGACATACACACATGGACAATAAAATAGGTACATTACCTTTCACGCAAAAAATCAGTTCTGGAACACTTATTTTTACATTGTTCTACTTTTAAAACAAAGTATTTAATGTGGCAACTCCTTTCTTGAAAAAGAAATGTCAATTTTTTGCTATTGTGGAAGTTTTGTAACGGTATTCAAATTTTAGGTGGACATTTAAATAGGTACAAAGTCTTTATGTTTCTATTCAAAAGTTAAAAGTGAATTAAACGGTTGTTTTCAGGTATTTAATTTTTCGCAATTAAATGTTTGTTATATTAGGCTTATGTTTGTGTGAATATTGTAGAAATTTTATTTAAAAAATGGGCCGAAATCAACATTGTACCTTAGAAGAAAGGCGGCTTGTTCGGAGGCTGAGGGAGGAGGGTCAGACGATTCGAGCTATAGCAAACTTATTAAATCGGTCTGCTAATTTCGTCACCAATGCTCTTAAGCCAGAAAAAGACATCGAAACGCGTGGAAAACCGAAAAAAACGTCTCCAAAGACGGATCAAAGAATTGTTACGCTAGCCAGAATGGATCCATTTCGATCTTCAAGGGTTATTGCTGCGGAAATTGACAACGTGGTGAGTTCCCGGACTGTGCGTCGAAGACTAGTAGATGCCAGCTTACCCGGAAGGATAGCTAGGAAAGTTCCTTTGCTCCGACCAGGTCCGGACCAGAAGGTCAAAAAAAGTGGCGTAACGTTCTTTGAAGCGATGAGACAAAAATTAATTTGTTTTCTAACGACGCTCAAAGACATGTTCATCGACCTAAAGGAAAGGAATTGCACGTTCGCTTTACACAAAAAACCGGAACGTCATGCTACCCTATGCTGAGGAGAATATGCCTCTAGTTTGGAAGTATCAGCAGGATAACGATCCTAAGCATACTTCCAAACTAGTCAAATATTGGTTTCTACAGGAAAATGTCCCCATAATGAGTTGGCCAAGTCAGTCTCCTGACTTGAACCCAATTGAAAATTTATTAACATTTAAAAAAACAATTGGCGAAGCAAGCATTTGTAAACAAGGAGCAATTGTGGAATGCTGTCCAACAAATGTGGTACGAGATACCCATAGAAACATGCCGTAAATTGATCTCCTCTATGTCCAGAAGAGTGGATACCGTAATTAAAAATAAGGGTGGATATACTGGCTACTTCAGAAAATAGAAGTACAAATCCATTTTTTCTCATTGGGTCGGATGTACCTATTTTATTGTCCAGGTGATTTGGGTCGGATGTACATATTTTATTGTCCAGGTGATTTGCGGAAATTTGAAAGTTTAATGTTATTTTAATGTTAATTTAATGCTATGTTTAGCTTTTTTTTATATATATCTCTTTTGAAGCAATATAATACCAAAATGAAGTACGAATACTTTCAGAAATGTATCAGTTTGTTGTGTTTTAATTAATAAATGTTAATTGATCTCATATAATAATGAATGTTGATTTGATAGGTAAACAACTATAGTTTAATAATTAATAAAGACAGACTGATTATTATTAATAGTTTGAGCATATTCGTTGATTTTGTTATCATTAAACTGCTTCTGTAATCTCTGAATTTTTAGGTATTTTAGGTACCTGAATAGTGTTAGAGAAAGTGCAAAGTTAATGAATTGTTCATATATGAAGTGAAAAGTCAAGAAAACGTGCAGAAAAATTGTAGAAACACGCGAAAAAAATAATCTGATTTGTTTTGAAACAATTTAGTGTTAGCATTTTAAAGTTTAGCACGTTCACGCCGGCGTTGTAATTCATGCTACTCGCCCATTGGCGGCTGCGCTTGAAGCTTTTCGCTCTATATAATAACCAAAATGATATTATGAAAGACTTTGAATTGTTTATTAACTCTAAAAATAAAGATAATTTTTTTTTTACCATTTACATCTCATAACCTTTCCAACGCGCTATATTACTTGATGTTATGTTTATCGTAACGTTTTCAAAATGAATTTAAAAGAAAAGAGAGAGGCGGTAATGTCTTTACATAAAAGTGGTAAAAAAAAATCGGAGATTGTGAAGTTATTAAAACCACAATATATCTGTAAAATGTTCATGTATCGTACCATTAAACGTTATGAGGAAACTGGCTCTCTTGATAACAGAACAAATAGTGGTGCTAAAGCTAGTGCTACCAGTCCGGATATGGTGAAAAAAGTGCGAGAGCGGTTAAGAAGAAATCCACGTTGTAGCGGCAATCAGATGGCTAAACAACTCGGAATTTCACCGAGAAGTGTCCAACGCATTTTGCATAATAAACTTAAGGTTAAGGGCTACAAAATACAAAAAGGCCAGGAACTTTCGGCAGCACAAATTACTAAGCGACTCGAAAGATGCAAACAGCTGAAACAGTGGCACGCTGATGGACGAATTCCGAACATTGTCTTCTCGGATGAGAAAATTTTCACCATTCAACAAGTGATTAACAAACAAAATGATCGTGTTTACTTAGCACCAGACCAAAAGCATCTACTAAAACAATACACAGCCACTCGCCAACAAAAATCTGCTTCGTTGATAGTTTGGGCTGGTATTACTCGTGAAGGACGAACACCATTGCTTATCGTACCTGCTGGTGTGAAGATAAATCAAGAAACTTACTGCAAATTAGTTTTGGAGGATTGTTTACTACCGTGGTCACGGAAACAATTCGGTTCCAGGCGTTGGACATTTCAGCAGGACTCCGCACCAGCCCACAAAGCGAAAAAAACAGAAGAGTGGCTAAAAAACAACGTTCCTGTGCACATTCCTCACGATGCTTGGCCACCGAATTCTTCGGATTTAAATCCATTAGATTTCTGTGTTTGGAGTATGTTAGAGGCCAAGGTCAGTCACATACGCCATACAAGTTTGGACGCTCTTGAAAAATCACTTCGGCTGGAATGGAAGAAAATACCACAAGAACACTTTCGTGCCGCGTATGACTCCTTCTTTAAGAGACTTGACCATATAATTCGATTCAAAGGTCAACGAATCGAAAATTGATGTATGTTTTCCTAATCTATGTTTAATTTATTACAATTTAAAAAAAGAATTATCAAATTATTTTGATTTTTATGTGAGATATTGCTCTTTGAATCTGTAACAGATAATCTGCCGGACCCTGTAATAAATAATGTGAAAAATTGCGCTTTTCGTTTTTTATTTTTATTCAACGCCCGTTTCATAGTTTCCAATCTAATAATAATCTGGTCAACACTAGTCATGCCACACGAACTCTGATGGCTAATATTGTTTTTGCCACCTACACTCATTAATAAACAGCAATAGTTTTATTCCGATTGGCCTTAGATTTCTTGTGATGTGTTGATTCGTATAACCAGTACTACGGCGATAAACGCAAACAAACGATCGCGAATAAACTGTCGTTAAATTAATTGTTTTCGTATTAGTTTAAATTTAGTGATTTATAATTGCTGTGATTGCGTGAATATGCCGAGAAAGTGTAAAAACGAACCTGACTCTTTTTGTTATATTTGTGGAGAACTTTTAAAAAACAAAGACGAAATTTCACTAAAGTTGTGATGGAGAGTTATCGTCAGTATTTTGATTTCCCTGTGGCTCATCAAGACAAATCTTGGGCTCCCCATATTTGTTGCATAACCTGCGTTAAGAATTTGAGTGATTGGAAGAAAGGGTCCCGTTCTATGCCGTTTGCTGTACCCATGATTTGGACCGAACCAAAAGATCATGTTTCGGACTGCTATTTTTGTCTTACAGATATAAAAGGTATTAATTCTAAAAAAAACACACTGTGAGTTACCCTAATTTACAGTCAACTAAGAGACCAGTACTTCATAGTGACAATTTACCTATACCAGTTACATCTGTGTCCGTTACGATTAACGATTCACAGCCCTCCACTTCGAGCGAATCGCGGGCCGTTGATGACGATAATCTGAGTTTGAAGAAATCTCAAACAAGCCACACTTGATAACTCAAGAAGACCTAAACGACTTGGTTCGTGACTTGAATTTGTCA
Organism: Philonicus albiceps; assembly: GCA_963969385.1. NCBI lineage: Eukaryota > Metazoa > Arthropoda > Insecta > Diptera > Asilidae > Philonicus > Philonicus albiceps. The sequence continues at coordinate 9,844,394 of OZ017773.1, forward strand.
AAAAAGCAGTCAGAACTCTTAGGATCTCGTCGAAAAGAATGGAATTTGCTACATCATGAAACTAAAATAAGCCGTTTTCGAAATCGTGACGAACTCTTCAGGTCATACTATGCTCAAGATGGAGACTTGGTGTATTGTAATGATATAAATGGGGTGATGGAGAATTTAAAAATCGAATTTAATCCCTCTCATTGGCGTTTATTCATTGGCGCTTCTAAAACTAGCTTAAAGGCAGTTTTACTGCATAATGTATTTCCTTCTGTACCTCTGGCCCATGCTGCTAATATGAAAGAAACCTATAAAAACATGAAGTTATTACTGGAAAAAATCAAATATAGTAAATATTCTTTCAAAATCTGTGGTGATTTCAAAGTTCTTGCCCTATTACTCGGACTTCAGCTGGGTTATACCAAATTCTGCTGTTTTCTTTGTGAATGGGATAGTCGGGACAAAAGAAACCATTATCGTAAAAAAGTATGGCCTACGCGAACATCTTTAAACCCTGGACAGAAAAATGTGAAATATTTACCTCTTGTAGCCGTATAAAGTTCTTCTTCCACCATTGCACATTAAATTAGGCCTAATTAAAAATTTTGTTAAGGCGATGGATCGCAATGGGAGCGGATTTTTGTATATAAAAGAAAAATTCCCTAAAATAAGTGACGCAAAGATAAAAGAGGGTATTTTCATTGGACCTCAAATTAGGGAGTTAATAAAAGATCCAGTATATAAGAAAAATTGAACGATCTAGAAAAACGAGCATGGATATCTTTTAAAAACGTTGTTGCAAATTTTCTAGGTAACCATAAGAGTGAGAAGTACAAAGAGTTTGTTAGCGAGTTGTTGTTGGCTTATCAAACATTGGGTTGCAACATGTCACTCAAGATTCATTTCTTAGACTCACATCTGGATTTTTTTCCGAAGAATTTGGGAGCTGTGAGCGATGAGCACGGGGAGAGGTTCCATCAGGCCATTTCACAGATGGAAAAGCGCTATCAGGGCAAATTGAACCCAAGGATGTTGGCCGATTACTGTTGGACGTTAAAAAGGGACCATCCAGGAGCTAAATTTGCCAGAAAATCCTAAATCACAAATTCATAATAGAACTTTTTTTGTTTCGGACTGTCATTATTTGTTGAAATTTTTAAATTACATTAATCAATAAAATTCTTGGCCAATAATTGTTTTTTAGTTACTTATTTTTACTAACAATCATCGATCAAAGTAAAAAATATGAGTGAAGTTCGTGTGGCACGACAAAGTTCAAATTTTGTTCCCCAGTGATCTGCCGGACCATGTAATAAATAATGTGAAAAATTGCGCTTTTCGTTTTTTATTTTTATTCAACGCCCGTTTCATAGTTTCCAATCTAATAATAATTATACCCATACTCTCGATATTTAAGTACAGTCCTTGACCAATGAATTAGACGCACCGACTAAAATAATGAGAATTTTAAAAAGGCGCCTGTTTTCTTTTCGAATTAAGCGTTCTAGACATTTGGTTTTTTTAAAATGTCCAATGTTAGCATTCTAAGAACCTTTTTATAACTGGAAAAACCTAAAACGGTTGCTGGTAGGCATGTAAGTTGCATTTAACTAAGATGATATTTTTTTTGCGTTCATTTCTGAGTTTGCAACGGGTTAAGTCGTACTTTTATTGTTTATACAAGTGTTTCTTAACAAGTTAATTTGTGAACTTTGTCTAAAGAGTGTGTGGAAAAATATTTACGTGATATTACGTGAAAAAGTGCATTATTGTTGAAAGTTAACTGTTTTAAAGTTAATATTGTTCTAATTGAGAAAACTTTAGAAAATGGGTCGCGCAAAGGACATAAATCCCCAACAAAAGAGTGTAATGGTGAATTTAATTAAAGCTGGAGAATTGTCCAATCGAGAAATAGCAAGATTGTGCAAAGTTTCTGCCTCTACAGTTGATAGAGAGGCTAGACAATTAGCCAGAGGATACTCTGGTAGCGAAAGTCAAAGAAGAAACTGCCGAAAAGCACGTATGACATCATCAAGAGAGGATCGGAAAATTATCTCTATAGTCGTCCAACATCGTAGAGCATCAGCTCGTGCCCTAACAACCATCCTTAAGGGGACTGTCCGATTTTTTTGCTTCAAAAAATTTTTTTTTTCGCTTAATCGACAGTTCAAACTGTTAAAATGACATGTACAAATTTGGAACCGAAATCTTGACCGGTTCAAAAGTTACAGGTCAAAAGAGGCGCGCCTCCCGTCGCGCGGCCGTTTGGGTCGATGAGTCGGAGAGCAGGTGCGAGCTATGAAATGCGTGTGAATAGCGTTCGGATTTGTGGCCTTGAATTGATGAATGAAATATAAGGAGGTAGGTATTTTTGATGTCCCTTTGTTCATCTTTTCGTTAGGAGGGGATCTGGGGGACCATAGGAATGCATTTGAACGGTAAAATATTTAGTTTAAACGTGGCCTCAGAGCGTGCAGTGCTCGCGTTTAGGCGTGTTTTTGACATCAAATTTTCATAAAAAAATGTTTAGAGACGTTAAAAGTTCGCGTGCAAAAGGGACAGGAACAGCTCCCGGTCGCCGATATAAAAAACGAAAATCATTTCCCGTTTCAAGTGAACTGGAAACGGAATACACGTCTACATCCGCACAACTTCGTCCAACTTCGCCCCAACGCTCACACTTACAACAGCACACGTGTTTTTACACTTCAATTTAGTTTTTTCCGAACTATCAAAAATTTTAAAGTGTAAAACATGCGACGGTTTGATAGAATTTGGAAAGAATGGTCAAAAAGGATTAGGATTTCAACTGATGGTCAGCTGCAAGTGTGGTGAAACGGGTATCGATTCGTGTCCACGAATCGATAACAAAGCTTACGAAATTAATCGCAAAATAGTATTCGTAATGCGCCTTTTAGGTGTCGGATTTCAAGGGCTACATTGTTTCTGTTCGCTGATGGATCTTGGCCAATTTACAAAACACTACTTCTACGCTGCTCTCGAAAATGCACACATCGCTTGTCTCAGCGTCTTTGCTTCTGTAATGAGACATGCTAGTAAACAAGAAAAAGATCTAACTGCTCAGGATGGAGATGGAAAATTTACTGTTTCTGGAGATGGTTCATGGAGCAAAAGGGGTCACACGTCTAATTTTGGCGTTATGACATTGATCGGCAACAAATCAAACAAAGTTCTTGATTTAATTGTAAAATCGCGTTATTGTCACGGATGCAAGAGTATGGAATCGAAAAAGGGCACCGTGGAGTATGATATTTGGATGGACAATCACGAACCAGAGTGCACACTGAATCACAATGGAAGTTCGGGTAAAATGGAGCCTGACGGTGTTCTCGAGATGTTTCAGCGCGCCCTTGAAATGCATGGTGTAAATTATGAAAGGTACATCGGAGATGGAGATGTAAAAATAATGAATGTGTTGAAAGCTCATTTCCCGAATGTTGTGAAAGCCGAGTGTATCAATCACGTGGGAAAGCGAATGGGTTCGCAATTACGCAGCGTTATAAAAAAAGCAAAAAAAGGCGACCAATTAGGTGGAGTTGGTCCTGGCAAACTTACAGGAGTCATGATAACAGAAATTACGGCTTACTATGGACTGGCGATTAGACGCAATCTTCATTCTTCTGAGGCAATGAAAAAAGAAATTTGGGCAATATACTACCACAAATTATCGACCGATGAGAATCCGCAACACCAAAACTGTCCTGAGGGCCCCGAATCATGGTGCAAATGGAGGCGCGCTGAAGCTGCGAATGCGCTGTCCTCGTTTCACCACACCAAACCACCCTTGGATCCTAAAGTTCAAGAAGCCATTTATCCGATTTTCGAAAAACTGACGGAGGAAGAGTTGTTGAAAAAATGTGAAGGAGGGTACACACAAAATAATAATGAAAGCTTCAATGCGACGATCTGGCAAATCGCACAAAAGTCCCAATTCTGCGGGTCGAAAATCATTGAAATCGCGGCTTGCACAGCAGCTTGCATTTTCAATGAAGGGTTCAATCCCGTTTTAAAAATGATGGAAATCATGGGAATTAAAATTGGAGAACAGGCGCAATTGTTCGCGACCAACAGAGACGAGGGCCGGCTGCGCGACGCCGAACGCAGCCTCGAGTACAACTCGCATGAGGCGCGAACCGCGAGGAAAAAGGCGAAAAAGCAACAGGAGGAAGAATTCGAACGTGAGGAAGGGATTTTGTATGGTCCTGGGATCGATGTGTAGACGGTAATAAAAAAAATCCCGCCAAAAGTCCACTTTGTTCGTGAGAAAGTACACTTTTTTCTAGCCAAAATGTACTTTCAACTTTGACAAGCGATATCTCCGTTCGTCCAAAACGTTGGCGGTTGCGCTAATTAAAAGAAAACTGCTCATAATTTTTTCATGAAACTTGGCACACATATTTTTATTATATATACACCCAATGTGGCAGAATTATTTTTTTAATTATTTTTTTTTTTTTCAAAGTTATTGCCAAAAAACTAAAAAAAAAAACCGACGAAAAAACGAACTTTTTGAAGTGAAACTTCTTTGCGCGCGATGAGGGTAACTTTTCAAGGCCGCGTCACGATAATAATAATATGAGCGTCAGATTTCAGTGCGACGATTTTAAATTTTAAAGGACGGATAGATGTAAACAACTAGAGAGAAAGAGAATAAGCATGCTATATACTTATTTACTATAGGGGCTATAGGATTATTTTCTCCTCTTTGTGCTATATTCGTTGTGGAGGGAGCGTGCACACTAAAGCCACGCCTCCATAAGATTCTTATAGGAGACGTGAACGTAGACAATAGATCAAAATGTATATTTTCTTCCAGGTTCAACTACACACATTGTAGTTGTGTTGTGAATTTTGTGTTACATAGTGCTACATTGATTTGTTTATTTATTGTTTTATTTATTGTTGACAAATTATTATCGATAAATTTATAAATCTTCGTACAGCATTTGTTCACAGTAAGTGATGTTTTATCTATTTTCTTTACATTCATATCGATTCTAATTTAATTCTGAATAAATGTATTTAAGGTTAAAATTTTTAGATAGTTTATAAAGAAACACGTGGTAAACTATAATTATCGTAGTTATTGTTCAATTTTTACATTTTTTAAATTATGTAATTATGTTAATATATATCTTTATAATTATTTTATTATAAAAGTTCGTTTTAATAATTAAAACAAAAAAAAAATTGCATGAAATATTTTTATTTTCATTTCATGTTTTAGTCATTAAATAAAAATAACAAATTCAAAAAATAATTAAGCTATTATTTTTCCATTTATAAAATTTCTTGTTTTAACAATAACTAATATAAATAAAATAGAACTAAATAATGATTAAAATTTCATGGAAAAAATTATTCAAATTAATTAATTTGAATAACTATTATAATAATTATTCTAACCAAAACAATACATTTAATATTGTCACACCGAATATCCAAATGGCAGCAATGCACTCATCATCACAACAATTGGCAGCAACAAAAACTGGTGATATTTGTATTGCTGAGTGTCAAACTCTTAATGGAAAAAAAATTATTTTCGCTGCTGTTTATATATCTGTCAATCAAAAGCTGGACGATATCATACTTTTTTTGCATCACCAATTACTTGCATACAGCCATGGAGGTGCTGCTCTTCTTGGTACGGAATATGATAAGATACCGCTTATTTTAGGTGGTGATTTCAATGTTAATTTTGCATCTAATGATTCAATACCGTTAAAAAACTTTTTACATGACAAATTTAATTTACAAATGAATAATAATCCGAACATGTCAACAACGAAATCCGGAACGACAATAGATGCTATTTTTACACGATATTTACAAAACATTGAGTCAAGAACTTATGTTGCATATTTTAGTTACCACAAAGCTTTGGTGACAACTATACCAATCCAAACATCATCAGATGTAAATATAGAAGAAATAAATTGAAAAAATATAATTTATAACTTATAACAAATTTTTCTCATTTAAATCCTTCGAATACTACTCCTAAATCCTTCAAGTACCAAAATAGCTCACTTTTTACATTTTTTCCAGTCTCTGATATTGATCCATCATCATTAATTTATAAGTCACAGCAAGGAAATTTAAATCGCCAAAGAAGTTTCACTTCTGACATGCGTACTCTGTACACACGCTGTTTTTTTTTTCAAGTGTCCACCATTTGTTAATTTTTATTCAATTTTAATATCTGTCCCTACCACAATGTGTTAAATAAAGTAAATTTTTAATAAATTTATGAATTTTTCATTTTAGACCGCCTGAGACAAAAAGATTCACGCAACCAGCCGGCCGTATCGGAAACTTTGAAGACCTGGAGGGGGGGGGGGGGGGTGGGGGGTTTCCGGTTCCTGAGTGACTCAACAAAAATCAGAGATGTAGTCGAAGGATCAATAAAATGTTTAAAAAAAAAATTGTTGTCTTACCTCAAGTACTTTTCTTGTAAAAAAATCACAAAAATGACTTATTTTTTGGCTCGAAAAATCGGACAGTCCCCTTAAGGACACGGGAATTGAGATATCGACGACAACATTGCGCCGAAGATTATGGCAAGCTGGGTTAAAATGTAGGCGTCCGGCAAAAAAGCCCAGGCTGACCAAGATCATGAAAAAAAGGCGACTTATTTGGGCTAGAATGCATCAACACTTCACAGTTGATGATTGGAAAAAGGTATATTTCATTCTTTTTCTTTAAATAATAATTTAATCAACATTTTCCAAATGACAAAAAATTGATCCAATTTTTGTGTTCATATATGTAGGTCATCTTTAGCGACGAATGCCGCTTGGAAGCGGTGACAGAGATGATTCAATTGTTGTGGTCAGGGAAAATATTCGTTCCCCGAGCCACACAAGAAATCCTAAAATCAGCGAAAGCTGAATCCCAACGCCGCCTATGACTTTCGGCTCGACAGATCCCCCAAAATCTCGACCTGAAACCCCGGCGCAAATGTAAAGCACCGCACACCGATCCGAGAAGCCGAGCTAAAAATAGATCTAAGGCAATTAAAAAAATTTCAAAAGTTGCTCGGACTCCGCCTCCCCAAACGGCACAAGGCACGGTCCGCGGTAGAAATCCGGGCGTAAAATTTCATACAGCTCTCGGTCCGAAAAAACCTACAACAATTTACACGGGAGCGAACCGAGAAGGCGCCTGAACTGCCAGGGCCCACGAGACATCGGCCTGTTTGGCTCGGCGGGTAACCGTCGCGCGCGCTGAGAAGTGCCGCCGTGGGCGATGTGTGGCGGCAGGATAACGGGGCGCGGATAACGGTCGCGGGTGGCGTGATCGGGAATTTGAAGGAGGTAGGGAAGCGAGTGAGATAAATTCGAGACACGCAGGAAGTCGAGGAGGCAGTCGGTTTGAAGGATCCAAAACGTTCACTTGAAAAAAAATATATACAACAAAAAAAAAAGAGAGAAAAAAAATGTGTTTAGCTAAGCCCTGGTAGTTTTCCCGTGGTCCCCTTCTCTCTCTTTAATTTTCAGCGAGGTTCGCGATGACTTAAAGATAAAATTTTTGCCAAAGGGACCTCCCCAAAATAATTTTGGGCCGCGGGGAGGTCGTTCTGGGTGGTTGGGGCGATGGCCTAGTAGGGGTTCAATTTCACCCGAACCCCCCCTGAGAGCCAATCACGGGCAGGAACAGGGGTTCCTCCCGCACCGTCCTCTTTTCCCCCCTTGCTGGTTTGTCAGCCTCCCGTCGCGAGAGAATTTTTATGTTGATGGTGGACCGTTCCGGTGGCTCAGAGCGGCATTTTTGGCTAACCCCCCCACACTACCGCAAATGCTAGCCTGCCAGCTCTCGCTGCCGCATACCACTGGACGAGGTGCTTTTAGCCGGGCCCTCGAGGTGAACACACGCAACAACAAAAATGGCGCCCAACGTGGGGTATCCCTATCCCCTCCCCTTGAAGCGACAGGCTTCCCATTTCTCACTTACCTTCCCTTAATCCTTCGAGGCCCTATTGGTGACTCCCGTGGCTGGAGCCTACCTGAGGCCTCTCGAGAATTGCGGATGCTGGCTTCATCAGCCAACAAGCCGACTCGAGGTCTCGGGGAAAGCTCTATCCTAGGGATGAGCTGGTAGTGGGGGGCCTTACCGGCAGACCCTGTGGGTTCTGCGCGGTGGAGACGTTCGAGGTCCTCCCTGGAATTACAGGGGTTGGCTGTTTTGGTGAGCCAGCCTCCTGTCCGGGAGGAAACCTCGTCCGTCCTCCGTCTCGCAGCCCCCGCCGGGAAAACTGGGAAGGGTCCTTCCCTCACCATTTCCTTTCTGCGAGAGTAATGCTCGGTGGCCAGTGATTGGCTCTCGGCATTATTGTTAACGTGAATTAGTTTTTGTTGGCTGAAGAGAGGAGATGGACGGGGACCAAGGAACTTTTGGAACATATATATATAAAATTGTAATATATATCTTAGCCCTTGCATGATTTTTATTGGTAAGAATTTTAGTAAAGACTTTTCTTGTAGATAATAGAATATCATGATTTAATATTGTAAAATTATTGTAATTGCGACACCTTAGCTCAGTTTTAAATCACTTTTGGACGAATCATTTTCCGGATTTATAGAGCAAGTTAAAGTAATTGCTTCCGTTAGAGTTCGGAAAATAGCAGCAATTTTCTTTCCCTTCCCTTCTCGTTCGGGCTCTTTCGTATTCAGTCGAAGAGCTTCGTATGCCTCGACCTTTAGTTCGACTCGATAAGTGAATATTTTTGTTCTAATTCTATCCGTATTAGAGTTTTTCCGCAAACGATAAAATGCCGAAGAAAACGGGTACGTCGCCGAAAAATCCTTACCACACGCGGCAATCCATTCGCCAACAGCTGTTTCCCTCCGATGTCCCGGAAGAGGCAGGGGCAGACGCGCAACAGAATACGTTTCGTGAATCGCGTAATGAGGAAGCCACTCCCGTCGATCACCTTCGAAACATCGAAATGGACACGCCCGTCCCATCCCGACCGTTAGTACTACCCGAGCCCCCGGTGACCCAGCTTGATAGGAATCCCTCTAAAGTACCCGAAAGACAACCTATGGCCAGATCTGCACCTGCAGACTCGGGGTGGATTACCACTCAGTCACTTCTGGTTGGTCTTCAGCAACAGATCTCGGGCCTGGTGCGAGACGAGGTCGCTAGAGGAGTCAAAGAAATTAAAGAACAGATGTCGAAAGACATCTCAAGACCAAGCTTCTCGACTTCCTCTCCGCAAGCAGCGCCGCAGTTGCAACCTGCAAACCGATCAGCCGAGCCTGCCTTACCACCTCTCAGATTTAATGTACCTCCCCCACCGCATTTTGACCATACGGGATATTCCACCTCCCATCGACGATGTAGTAGTCCAATTCGAAACTGGAAACTGCAATACGATGGGGATAATAAACGTCTGAATGTAGAGGAGTTTATTTTTAGAGCGGAAACCTTGACTCATAATACCTTACGTAGCGACTTTTCTCTGCTAGTACGAAATTTTCATCAGTTACTGAGCGACTCCCTAGTAAATTGGTATTGGACATTTTTACGTAGTACATCCAATCCAACCTGGGAACAGATTAAGGTCGCGCTACGAGCCGATTGGGGGGACCGATCGAGAGACGTAGACATCCGACGGCAGATGCTGGGCCGACGACAGCAGCCTCGCGAGACCTTCGTCTCATACTATCAAGCTCTCATCACTCTTCGAAACCAATTGAAAACCTTGATGCCTGAAGCCGAGTTTGTTGAGACGGTGAGGGCAGGGCTGCTCCCATACATTCAAGAGCAGATCTGTCTCCATCGTACCGACACTATTGGTCAGCTACGCGCATTGGTAACCGAAGTTCAAACCACGAGAGAGAGGTCTCGAGCGGCGCTGTTGCCGCCTGCTCAACATAGGGCCCGCGTAGAGGAGTCTAGCTCTCTGATTGTGGGGCCAGTGGACGCTAATGAGCCGTGTATAGACGCTGTCGGGGTAGTAGCGAAATACCAGCCCTCAAAGGCCCTCTGTTGGAATTGTAACATGGAAGGACATTTTTACCAGGACTGCGACAGAGAGCCAACGGGCTTCTTCTGTTACGGCTGCGGACGAAGGGGGACAGTCAAACCTCGCTGTCCTAACTGTGCACAAAAAAACAAATCTCGGGTCGAGAGCAACAACACCAGTTCTCGACCTCAACGAGCGATGCTGACAGCTGTGGCGGCGGAAGAGACTCTTCCTTTCCCTCCGCAGCCCTAATCCGGGGCCCGAAGGCTTCTCCAACACCGTCCGAATTACCTGACCCATTTAAAATTGAATCTTTTCCCGAAGAATCTAAACGAATGACCAAACCCAATGTCGCTGATGTAGTCACTTTAGAAGATGTCGTTGACTCAGAGAGTGAGAGTTCAGAGCCATCTATAACCCCCTGTCGAGCAGTCAAGATTTTAGCAAGGTCCGAAAAGCCTGTAGAAATTCAGGTTGCCGCTCCAGTAGTTTACCCACGTAAACCCTTACACCAGCGGCTTAAAGAGTATCGTGCTGCTCGGGAGAGAATTTTCATGTCAGCTCTCAATTCTCCTAAAACCCCTGGAGCCAGTGTGCAGAACAATTTAAAATCTAAACGCGCGTCACTACGTTTGCGTTCCTTTTGGCGACGCGTGGTAGCTAATCGACGTAAACTAGCCACTGCTTTCGTGTCAGTAAATAAAGATGTACGGCCTTATGCCGAAATTCAAATTTTGGGAAAGAAGTTAACTGGTTTGTTAGATAGCGGGGCTAGCGTGAGTATCCTAGGTCAAGGTTCGGAGCAAATGTTGTCCGACAAAAACATTAAGTGGACAAAATATCGCTCCGCAATCGAGGTGGCTAACGGCGCCAAGCCTGAAGTTCACGGACACGCCGACCTAGACGTCACTTTTCGTGGCCAAACCAAGTCGCTCCGTTTTTATCTCGTTCCCAGTCTGACTCAAACTTTGTATTTGGGAGTTGATTTCTGGAAGGCTTTTGGTCTAGCTCCAGATGTGCTAGGATCTTTGGCGTCGTTGGACGTTCCGATCGTGGAGTCGACCGAGTCCACCCAACATATCCTCCCTCCTTCTGAACATCGAAGGCTAGAATATGTCAAATCCTTATTCCCATCTTTTGCTACGCTGGGTCTTGGAAAGACCAAACTTCTGAAACATGTGATTGACGTCGGTGAAGCCGCCCCTATTAAACAACGCTTTTATCCAGTGTCACCCGCCGTTCAAAAACTGATGGATGCCGAGCTGAGTCGAATGCGCTCGCTTGGAGTGATAGAGGAGAGCCAAAGCCCGTGGAGTTCCCCAGTGGTGTTGGTTCGGAAGCCCGGCAAGGTCAGGCTGTGTTTCGACGCCCGGAAGGTCAACTCAGTGACCAAAAAGGATGCATATCCTTTGCCACAAATTGATGGTATCATGAGTCGCCTTCCGTCGGCTAAATTTATAACCAGCCTGGACTTGAAGGACGCCTTCTGGCAGATACCACTGGAGGAAAGCTCCAGAGAGAAGACCGCCTTTACGGTGCCTGGTCATCCCCTCTACCACTTCACAGTGATGCCGTTCGGTCTCTGCAACGCCCCTCAGACAATGTGCAGGCTCATGGATAAAATAATACCTTATAACCTCCGCGAAAATGTCCTGGTCTATCTTGATGACCTCTTAATCCTTTCCGAAGATTTTGATACCCACTTAGAATTGTTATCACAAGTGGCCAGTTGTCTGAAAAGGGCAGGCCTAACAATTAATGTAGAAAAAAGCAAATTCTGTTTAAAAGAAACTAAATATTTGGGTTATATTGTCGGAGAAGGGGGCATCAAGACGGACCCAGATAAAATAGCCGCGATCGTTGATTATCCATCGCCTAAGACGATTAAACAGGCTCGACGTTTTCTAGGCATGGCTGGCTGGTATCGTAAGTTCATTCCAAATTATGCGGATCTAGCTTCTCCAATTACAGACACGTTGAAGAAGTCAAATAAATACACGTGGACTGCCGAAGCTCAGACTGCATTCGAAGAACTTAAGAAGCTGCTTACCACCGCCCCCTTGTTGTCGAGTCCTGATTTCAATAAACCTTTTATCATTCAGTGCGACGCGAGTAGTCAGGGAATAGGAGGCGTGCTTCTACAGTTAGACGACGACAACCAAGAAAGGCCAATCGCTTATGTTTCTCAGAAGTTGAACTCGGCCCAACGAAACTATACTGTGACTGAATTGGAATGTTTGGCGGCAATTTTAAGTCTAAAAAAATTCCGTGCGTACGTAGAATTAATGCCGTTCAAGATTATAACCGACCACGCTAGCCTACAGTGGCTCATGACTCAAAAGGACCTCAGTGGTCGTCTGGCCCGATGGAGCCTAAAATTACAAGGTTTCAATTTCAGCATTGAACACCGTAAAGGAACGCTGAATACGGTGCCAGACGCTTTATCACGAGTCCACTGCGACCAAATCAAGGCTAGTTCCTTAGAAGATCCTGGTCCTGAAATTGATCTTGAATCACCTCACTTTCACTCTTCGGAATATACCGACCTTAAAGAACGGATAGAAAAAAGTAAGAACCGTTTCCCTGATTTAATAGTTCGTGATGAATACGTCTATATCCGAACTCAAGCCCGATCAGGTGATCCCGTTCAAGAAGAAGAGGCCTGGAAGTTGTGGGTTCCGAAAGCATTGACGAAAGACGTTATAGCCAGAGCGCATGATCCACCTTTAGCAGCGCATGGCGGAATCGGAAAAACCTTAGAGAGACTTCGTCGACATTTCTATTGGCCAGGGATGACCGTAGACACCCGAGCATACATCCTATCCTGCGACATTTGTAAAGAGGTGAAACCATCTAACACCACTTTAAGACCACCCATGGGCGCAAAGGCCAAGACTGAACGGCCTTGGCAACGCCTTTATCTCGACCTCCTAGGTCCTTACCCTAGAACAAAAAAGGGGAAAGTTTGCATATTGATCGCTTTAGATCATTTCTCTAAGTACCCCCTGTTAAAACCTCTTCGAAAAGCCAGTACCTCAAATATATGTACGTATGTCGAAGAACAAATCTTCCATCTATTCGGAGTCCCAGAAACAGTGGTAACCGATAATGGGACCCAATTTCGATCGGCTCAATTTCAAAATCTCCTAAAGAAATATGGCGTGCATCATCTTCGTACTGCGGTGTACTCTCCGCAGGCTAACGCCTCCGAGCGCGTTAATCAATCTATCTTGGCCGGAATACGGGCGTATATTCGAGATGAGCACACCAGATGGGATGAGAAATTGAGTTGCATTGCCAGTTCACTGCGTAGTTCGGTTCACCAAGCCACTAAGTTCTCCCCGTATAAAACTCTGTTCGGTAATAATATGATTGAGCATGGGTCCGCCTATGCATTATTACGACAGCTAGCGGGAGTGAACGAACCCATTGATGTAGATACCTCCGACAAACTTCGTTTGATACGTACACAGGTACACGAAAATTTAGACAAGGCGTTCGACAGAGGAGTTAAACAGTACAATCTGCGATCTAAACCAATAGAATTCAAGGTAGGACAAGAAGTATACAGAAGAAACTTCCAGTTGAGTAATTTTGGTAAAGGTTTTAACGCCAAGCTCGGGAAGAAATTTGTCAAATGCCGCGTTAGAGCGCGGAAAGGTAATTCGTTATACGAATTGGAGACTCTGCAAGGAAAACTGATCGGCATTTACCACGCTAAAGATATTAAGCCGTAACTCTAATTTAACGTTTCGTTTCGATTTAAATTTTTTTATACACTTAGGGTTAACGAATTCTTATCGTCGAAACTCCACAGCGGCAATCCGTAATGGAGTTTCAACACCCCACGTATATGTCGGTAGCCCTAAGAAGGTATCCGACCAGCTTAACTGGAAATTGTAGTGTGTCCGATAGCCGCCTCTGCTAGGTTATGCGGTGGATACGCCCTTTTACCCCGTTTCCTTTCCCTATACTAAGTAGCGCTCCCATTCCCTAACCCCATCCTATCCATCACCCCATCCTACAATTTTTCTTCCATTTCACTCCCACCCTTTCCCCCCTCCAACAGGCCCCGCTTGGGATCCCCGCGGTCGACGACCGCTCGGGGCCTCTAGAGAATTGCGGATGTTGGCTTCATCAGCCAACAAGCCGACTCGAAGTCTCGGGCCTCCTCTTCCGCGGGAGGAACAAGTAGGGAGGGGCCTTGCCGGCCGACCCCGCAGGACGGGCGCTTCCGAGACTACCGGAGGCCTCCCTGGAATTGCAGGAGCTGGCTGGTGAATAGCCAACTACCTGACCGGGAGTTACCTCCGGTTGTACTCTGTGGCGAGGTCCCCGTGGGGAAGTTCGGCGAGGTTCCCTTTCCTGCAGGATACTTCTCCTTCCCGCACGGTAACGCTAGAGCTTCGGCTCTGGTCATTCCGCTAACATCAAACATTTCTTCCTTTGTAATCACCCCCTCCTGACATGATGGATCCCCCCCATCATTGCCTAAATAAACTACTCCTAAAATCATCTAAATTTCTGGCTTATAGCCCTATCGTATTTTCGAACCCGTATGTAGAAGAGATAGCATCTCTTAGTTCTTAACCCATTCACTAGTTTAGTATCCTTACAATGATAGTACTCATCTACCGGAATCTCCCTTGTAACTGGGGCATTAAAACTCTCTCCTAGGCCCGGCCTACCATGGCTTCTCACGCTTACCTCTACCTCATCTGTTCGCCTCGGTGTGACCTACGGCCTCGCCTATCTCTCTCATGGGCTTACTTCCTTATACTGCATTGTTCGCACACTGGGTCGATCCCCAGGGGTCACAACGGACCACTCTAGTCGACCCTTATAATTACCACTCTGAGTTCCGAGGGTTATCGCGGAACATCAGCTATTACCTTCCTATATTACCCCGTTTCCACCCTTCCCATTTCATCATACCCATCGGAAGTTTTTGTACTGATTTGGAGCTCCTGTACTCCAACCTTCCCACCCTTAGTAAAGACTGCACATCAAGGAATCTGACAGGGGATTGCCTTCCTTAGAATAAGTCATTGAAACACAATTTCACAACAACTCCCACCTCCGGATTCCCGTGAACAGCAGCGCCTATCGTTGGCGTCCGGAGGGATGCGGATCCGCAGAGCGGGTGTTCATCTTGGAACTGGGATGACCGCAGGGGGTTGGTCTACAGCCAACCATTTTAATTTTTTGTTGTTTTCTTCCCCTTCGTTCTCAGCAACGATCTATGGCTCCTCAGCCTCTGGGGTTGGCCCGGGCTGGGTAGCAGCTCCCTCTCTCTGACGGGGAACCCGGCCTCTCATTAGGGCTGGTGTTCTCTGCCAGGTGAGAGCGAGGGGTTGGATCAGTGCTGGACCAACCGACCTCTCATAAGGGTCGGGCGGTACTATCACAGATACCTAACCGGCTGATTCAGCCTGGACCTGCCTCGGAATATGAGTAGAGCCGCCTGTAAATTTATTTTAGTTTCCCCTTGGTCTGTTAGAAAATTTTTATGCAACTCCAGGATCCGGTCTGGTCCGGGATGAGAAAGCAGCTCCCTCTCTCTGACGGGGAACCCTACCTCTCATTAGGGCTGGCTTTCTCCGTCAGTGAGAGCGAGTGGTCAAGTCGACGCTGGATCAACTGATCTCCCATAAGGATCCAGGGAAGTCCAGTGAAGATTTTTGCCGGCTAGCTCAGTCTCGGGCTGGATTCGATCGTGGGTCGAGCCACATGTTGGGCACCGCCAAGAGCCTGCCCTTTCTTCAGATCCTTTGGCCTCGATAGCAAGTCCAACGGACCTGTGCTGTTGTGGTCAGGGAAAATATTCGTTCCCCGAGCCACACAAGAAATCCTAAAATCAGCGAAAGCTGAATCCCAACGCCGCCTATGACTTTCGGCTCGACAGATCCCCCAAAATCTCGACCTGAAACCCCGGCGCAAATGTAAAGCACCGCACACCGATCCGAGAAGCCGAGCTAAAAATAGATCTAAGGCAATTAAAAAAATTTCAAAAGTTGCTCGGACTCCGCCTCCCCAAACGGCACAAGGCACGGTCCGCGGTAGAAATCCGGGCGTAAAATTTCATACAGCTCTCGGTCCGAAAAAACCTACAACAATTTACACGGGAGCGAACCGAGAAGGCGCCTGAACTGCCAGGGCCCACGAGACATCGGCCTGTTTGGCTCGGCGGGTAACCGTCGCGCGCGCTGAGAAGTGCCGCCGTGGGCGATGTGTGGCGGCAGGATAACGGGGCGCGGATAACGGTCGCGGGTGGCGTGATCGGGAATTTGAAGGAGGTAGGGAAGCGAGTGAGATAAATTCGAGACACGCAGGAAGTCGAGGAGGCAGTCGGTTTGAAGGATCCAAAACGTTCACTTGAAAAAAAATATATACAACAAAAAAAAAAGAGAGAAAAAAAATGTGTTTAGCTAAGCCCTGGTAGTTTTCCCGTGGTCCCCTTCTCTCTCTTTAATTTTCAGCGAGGTTCGCGATGACTTAAAGATAAAATTTTTGCCAAAGGGACCTCCCCAAAATAATTTTGGGCCGCGGGGAGGTCGTTCTGGGTGGTTGGGGCGATGGCCTAGTAGGGGTTCAATTTCACCCGAACCCCCCCTGAGAGCCAATCACGGGCAGGAACAGGGGTTCCTCCCGCACCGTCCTCTTTTCCCCCCTTGCTGGTTTGTCAGCCTCCCGTCGCGAGAGAATTTTTATGTTGATGGTGGACCGTTCCGGTGGCTCAGAGCGGCATTTTTGGCTAACCCCCCCACACTACCGCAAATGCTAGCCTGCCAGCTCTCGCTGCCGCATACCACTGGACGAGGTGCTTTTAGCCGGGCCCTCGAGGTGAACACACGCAACAACAAAAATGGCGCCCAACGTGGGGTATCCCTATCCCCTCCCCTTGAAGCGACAGGCTTCCCATTTCTCACTTACCTTCCCTTAATCCTTCGAGGCCCTATTGGTGACTCCCGTGGCTGGAGCCTACCTGAGGCCTCTCGAGAATTGCGGATGCTGGCTTCATCAGCCAACAAGCCGACTCGAGGTCTCGGGGAAAGCTCTATCCTAGGGATGAGCTGGTAGTGGGGGGCCTTACCGGCAGACCCTGTGGGTTCTGCGCGGTGGAGACGTTCGAGGTCCTCCCTGGAATTACAGGGGTTGGCTGTTTTGGTGAGCCAGCCTCCTGTCCGGGAGGAAACCTCGTCCGTCCTCCGTCTCGCAGCCCCCGCCGGGAAAACTGGGAAGGGTCCTTCCCTCACCATTTCCTTTCTGCGAGAGTAATGCTCGGTGGCCAGTGATTGGCTCTCGGCATTATTGTTAACGTGAATTAGTTTTTGTTGGCTGAAGAGAGGAGATGGACGGGGACCAAGGAACTTTTGGAACATATATATATAAAATTGTAATATATATCTTAGCCCTTGCATGATTTTTATTGGTAAGAATTTTAGTAAAGACTTTTCTTGTAGATAATAGAATATCATGATTTAATATTGTAAAATTATTGTAATTGCGACACCTTAGCTCAGTTTTAAATCACTTTTGGACGAATCATTTTCCGGATTTATAGAGCAAGTTAAAGTAATTGCTTCCGTTAGAGTTCGGAAAATAGCAGCAATTTTCTTTCCCTTCCCTTCTCGTTCGGGCTCTTTCGTATTCAGTCGAAGAGCTTCGTATGCCTCGACCTTTAGTTCGACTCGATAAGTGAATATTTTTGTTCTAATTCTATCCGTATTAGAGTTTTTCCGCAAACGATAAAATGCCGAAGAAAACGGGTACGTCGCCGAAAAATCCTTACCACACGCGGCAATCCATTCGCCAACAGCTGTTTCCCTCCGATGTCCCGGAAGAGGCAGGGGCAGACGCGCAACAGAATACGTTTCGTGAATCGCGTAATGAGGAAGCCACTCCCGTCGATCACCTTCGAAACATCGAAATGGACACGCCCGTCCCATCCCGACCGTTAGTACTACCCGAGCCCCCGGTGACCCAGCTTGATAGGAATCCCTCTAAAGTACCCGAAAGACAACCTATGGCCAGATCTGCACCTGCAGACTCGGGGTGGATTACCACTCAGTCACTTCTGGTTGGTCTTCAGCAACAGATCTCGGGCCTGGTGCGAGACGAGGTCGCTAGAGGAGTCAAAGAAATTAAAGAACAGATGTCGAAAGACATCTCAAGACCAAGCTTCTCGACTTCCTCTCCGCAAGCAGCGCCGCAGTTGCAACCTGCAAACCGATCAGCCGAGCCTGCCTTACCACCTCTCAGATTTAATGTACCTCCCCCACCGCATTTTGACCATACGGGATATTCCACCTCCCATCGACGATGTAGTAGTCCAATTCGAAACTGGAAACTGCAATACGATGGGGATAATAAACGTCTGAATGTAGAGGAGTTTATTTTTAGAGCGGAAACCTTGACTCATAATACCTTACGTAGCGACTTTTCTCTGCTAGTACGAAATTTTCATCAGTTACTGAGCGACTCCCTAGTAAATTGGTATTGGACATTTTTACGTAGTACATCCAATCCAACCTGGGAACAGATTAAGGTCGCGCTACGAGCCGATTGGGGGGACCGATCGAGAGACGTAGACATCCGACGGCAGATGCTGGGCCGACGACAGCAGCCTCGCGAGACCTTCGTCTCATACTATCAAGCTCTCATCACTCTTCGAAACCAATTGAAAACCTTGATGCCTGAAGCCGAGTTTGTTGAGACGGTGAGGGCAGGGCTGCTCCCATACATTCAAGAGCAGATCTGTCTCCATCGTACCGACACTATTGGTCAGCTACGCGCATTGGTAACCGAAGTTCAAACCACGAGAGAGAGGTCTCGAACGGCGCTGTTGCCGCCTGCTCAACATAGGGCCCGCGTAGAGGAGTCTAGCTCTCTGATTGTGGGGCCAGTGGACGCTAATGAGCCGTGTATAGACGCTGTCGGGGTAGTAGCGAAATACCAGCCCTCAAAGGCCCTCTGTTGGAATTGTAACATGGAAGGACATTTTTACCAGGACTGCGACAGAGAGCCAACGGGCTTCTTCTGTTACGGCTGCGGACGAAGGGGGACAGTCAAACCTCGCTGTCCTAACTGTGCACAAAAAAACAAATCTCGGGTCGAGAGCAACAACACCAGTTCTCGACCTCAACGAGCGATGCTGACAGCTGTGGCGGCGGAAGAGACTCTTCCTTTCCCTCCGCAGCCCTAATCCGGGGCCCGAAGGCTTCTCCAACACCGTCCGAATTACCTGACCCATTTAAAATTGAATCTTTTCCCGAAGAATCTAAACGAATGACCAAACCCAATGTCGCTGATGTAGTCACTTTAGAAGATGTCGTTGACTCAGAGAGTGAGAGTTCAGAGCCATCTATAACCCCCTGTCGAGCAGTCAAGATTTTAGCAAGGTCCGAAAAGCCTGTAGAAATTCAGGTTGCCGCTCCAGTAGTTTACCCACGTAAACCCTTACACCAGCGGCTTAAAGAGTATCGTGCTGCTCGGGAGAGAATTTTCATGTCAGCTCTCAATTCTCCTAAAACCCCTGGAGCCAGTGTGCAGAACAATTTAAAATCTAAACGCGCGTCACTACGTTTGCGTTCCTTTTGGCGACGCGTGGTAGCTAATCGACGTAAACTAGCCACTGCTTTCGTGTCAGTAAATAAAGATGTACGGCCTTATGCCGAAATTCAAATTTTGGGAAAGAAGTTAACTGGTTTGTTAGATAGCGGGGCTAGCGTGAGTATCCTAGGTCAAGGTTCGGAGCAAATGTTGTCCGACAAAAACATTAAGTGGACAAAATATCGCTCCGCAATCGAGGTGGCTAACGGCGCCAAGCCTGAAGTTCACGGACACGCCGACCTAGACGTCACTTTTCGTGGCCAAACCAAGTCGCTCCGTTTTTATCTCGTTCCCAGTCTGACTCAAACTTTGTATTTGGGAGTTGATTTCTGGAAGGCTTTTGGTCTAGCTCCAGATGTGCTAGGATCTTTGGCGTCGTTGGACGTTCCGATCGTGGAGTCGACCGAGTCCACCCAACATATCCTCCCTCCTTCTGAACATCGAAGGCTAGAATATGTCAAATCCTTATTCCCATCTTTTGCTACGCTGGGTCTTGGAAAGACCAAACTTCTGAAACATGTGATTGACGTCGGTGAAGCCGCCCCTATTAAACAACGCTTTTATCCAGTGTCACCCGCCGTTCAAAAACTGATGGATGCCGAGCTGAGTCGAATGCGCTCGCTTGGAGTGATAGAGGAGAGCCAAAGCCCGTGGAGTTCCCCAGTGGTGTTGGTTCGGAAGCCCGGCAAGGTCAGGCTGTGTTTCGACGCCCGGAAGGTCAACTCAGTGACCAAAAAGGATGCATATCCTTTGCCACAAATTGATGGTATCATGAGTCGCCTTCCGTCGGCTAAATTTATAACCAGCCTGGACTTGAAGGACGCCTTCTGGCAGATACCACTGGAGGAAAGCTCCAGAGAGAAGACCGCCTTTACGGTGCCTGGTCATCCCCTCTACCACTTCACAGTGATGCCGTTCGGTCTCTGCAACGCCCCTCAGACAATGTGCAGGCTCATGGATAAAATAATACCTTATAACCTCCGCGAAAATGTCCTGGTCTATCTTGATGACCTCTTAATCCTTTCCGAAGATTTTGATACCCACTTAGAATTGTTATCACAAGTGGCCAGTTGTCTGAAAAGGGCAGGCCTAACAATTAATGTAGAAAAAAGCAAATTCTGTTTAAAAGAAACTAAATATTTGGGTTATATTGTCGGAGAAGGGGGCATCAAGACGGACCCAGATAAAATAGCCGCGATCGTTGATTATCCATCGCCTAAGACGATTAAACAGGCTCGACGTTTTCTAGGCATGGCTGGCTGGTATCGTAAGTTCATTCCAAATTATGCGGATCTAGCTTCTCCAATTACAGACACGTTGAAGAAGTCAAATAAATACACGTGGACTGCCGAAGCTCAGACTGCATTCGAAGAACTTAAGAAGCTGCTTACCACCGCCCCCTTGTTGTCGAGTCCTGATTTCAATAAACCTTTTATCATTCAGTGCGACGCGAGTAGTCAGGGAATAGGAGGCGTGCTTCTACAGTTAGACGACGACAACCAAGAAAGGCCAATCGCTTATGTTTCTCAGAAGTTGAACTCGGCCCAACGAAACTATACTGTGACTGAATTGGAATGTTTGGCGGCAATTTTAAGTCTAAAAAAATTCCGTGCGTACGTAGAATTAATGCCGTTCAAGATTATAACCGACCACGCTAGCCTACAGTGGCTCATGACTCAAAAGGACCTCAGTGGTCGTCTGGCCCGATGGAGCCTAAAATTACAAGGTTTCAATTTCAGCATTGAACACCGTAAAGGAACGCTGAATACGGTGCCAGACGCTTTATCACGAGTCCACTGCGACCAAATCAAGGCTAGTTCCTTAGAAGATCCTGGTCCTGAAATTGATCTTGAATCACCTCACTTTCACTCTTCGGAATATACCGACCTTAAAGAACGGATAGAAAAAAGTAAGAACCGTTTCCCTGATTTAATAGTTCGTGATGAATACGTCTATATCCGAACTCAAGCCCGATCAGGTGATCCCGTTCAAGAAGAAGAGGCCTGGAAGTTGTGGGTTCCGAAAGCATTGACGAAAGACGTTATAGCCAGAGCGCATGATCCACCTTTAGCAGCGCATGGCGGAATCGGAAAAACCTTAGAGAGACTTCGTCGACATTTCTATTGGCCAGGGATGACCGTAGACACCCGAGCATACATCCTATCCTGCGACATTTGTAAAGAGGTGAAACCATCTAACACCACTTTAAGACCACCCATGGGCGCAAAGGCCAAGACTGAACGGCCTTGGCAACGCCTTTATCTCGACCTCCTAGGTCCTTACCCTAGAACAAAAAAGGGGAAAGTTTGCATATTGATCGCTTTAGATCATTTCTCTAAGTACCCCCTGTTAAAACCTCTTCGAAAAGCCAGTACCTCAAATATATGTACGTATGTCGAAGAACAAATCTTCCATCTATTCGGAGTCCCAGAAACAGTGGTAACCGATAATGGGACCCAATTTCGATCGGCTCAATTTCAAAATCTCCTAAAGAAATATGGCGTGCATCATCTTCGTACTGCGGTGTACTCTCCGCAGGCTAACGCCTCCGAGCGCGTTAATCAATCTATCTTGGCCGGAATACGGGCGTATATTCGAGATGAGCACACCAGATGGGATGAGAAATTGAGTTGCATTGCCAGTTCACTGCGTAGTTCGGTTCACCAAGCCACTAAGTTCTCCCCGTATAAAACTCTGTTCGGTAATAATATGATTGAGCATGGGTCCGCCTATGCATTATTACGACAGCTAGCGGGAGTGAACGAACCCATTGATGTAGATACCTCCGACAAACTTCGTTTGATACGTACACAGGTACACGAAAATTTAGACAAGGCGTTCGACAGAGGAGTTAAACAGTACAATCTGCGATCTAAACCAATAGAATTCAAGGTAGGACAAGAAGTATACAGAAGAAACTTCCAGTTGAGTAATTTTGGTAAAGGTTTTAACGCCAAGCTCGGGAAAAAATTTGTCAAATGCCGCGTTAGAGCGCGGAAAGGTAATTCGTTATACGAATTGGAGACTCTGCAAGGAAAACTGATCGGCATTTACCACGCTAAAGATATTAAGCCGTAACTCTAATTTAACGTTTCGTTTCGATTTAAATTTTTTTATACACTTAGGGTTAACGAATTCTTATCGTCGAAACTCCACAGCGGCAATCCGTAATGGAGTTTCAACACCCCACGTATATGTCGGTAGCCCTAAGAAGGTATCCGACCAGCTTAACTGGAAATTGTAGTGTGTCCGATAGCCGCCTCTGCTAGGTTATGCGGTGGATACGCCCTTTTACCCCGTTTCCTTTCCCTATACTAAGTAGCGCTCCCATTCCCTAACCCCATCCTATCCATCACCCCATCCTACAATTTTTCTTCCATTTCACTCCCACCCTTTCCCCCCTCCAACAGGCCCCGCTTGGGATCCCCGCGGTCGACGACCGCTCGGGGCCTCTAGAGAATTGCGGATGTTGGCTTCATCAGCCAACAAGCCGACTCGAAGTCTCGGGCCTCCTCTTCCGCGGGAGGAACAAGTAGGGAGGGGCCTTGCCGGCCGACCCCGCAGGACGGGCGCTTCCGAGACTACCGGAGGCCTCCCTGGAATTGCAGGAGCTGGCTGGTGAATAGCCAACTACCTGACCGGGAGTTACCTCCGGTTGTACTCTGTGGCGAGGTCCCCGTGGGGAAGTTCGGCGAGGTTCCCTTTCCTGCAGGATACTTCTCCTTCCCGCACGGTAACGCTAGAGCTTCGGCTCTGGTCATTCCGCTAACATCAAACATTTCTTCCTTTGTAATCACCCCCTCCTGACATGATGGATCCCCCCCATCATTGCCTAAATAAACTACTCCTAAAATCATCTAAATTTCTGGCTTATAGCCCTATCGTATTTTCGAACCCGTATGTAGAAGAGATAGCATCTCTTAGTTCTTAACCCATTCACTAGTTTAGTATCCTTACAATGATAGTACTCATCTACCGGAATCTCCCTTGTAACTGGGGCATTAAAACTCTCTCCTAGGCCCGGCCTACCATGGCTTCTCACGCTTACCTCTACCTCATCTGTTCGCCTCGGTGTGACCTACGGCCTCGCCTATCTCTCTCATGGGCTTACTTCCTTATACTGCATTGTTCGCACACTGGGTCGATCCCCAGGGGTCACAACGGACCACTCTAGTCGACCCTTATAATTACCACTCTGAGTTCCGAGGGTTATCGCGGAACATCAGCTATTACCTTCCTATATTACCCCGTTTCCACCCTTCCCATTTCATCATACCCATCGGAAGTTTTTGTACTGATTTGGAGCTCCTGTACTCCAACCTTCCCACCCTTAGTAAAGACTGCACATCAAGGAATCTGACAGGGGATTGCCTTCCTTAGAATAAGTCATTGAAACACAATTTCACAACAACTCCCACCTCCGGATTCCCGTGAACAGCAGCGCCTATCGTTGGCGTCCGGAGGGATGCGGATCCGCAGAGCGGGTGTTCATCTTGGAACTGGGATGACCGCAGGGGGTTGGTCTACAGCCAACCATTTTAATTTTTTGTTGTTTTCTTCCCCTTCGTTCTCAGCAACGATCTATGGCTCCTCAGCCTCTGGGGTTGGCCCGGGCTGGGTAGCAGCTCCCTCTCTCTGACGGGGAACCCGGCCTCTCATTAGGGCTGGTGTTCTCTGCCAGGTGAGAGCGAGGGGTTGGATCAGTGCTGGACCAACCGACCTCTCATAAGGGTCGGGCGGTACTATCACAGATACCTAACCGGCTGATTCAGCCTGGACCTGCCTCGGAATATGAGTAGAGCCGCCTGTAAATTTATTTTAGTTTCCCCTTGGTCTGTTAGAAAATTTTTATGCAACTCCAGGATCCGGTCTGGTCCGGGATGAGAAAGCAGCTCCCTCTCTCTGACGGGGAACCCTACCTCTCATTAGGGCTGGCTTTCTCCGTCAGTGAGAGCGAGTGGTCAAGTCGACGCTGGATCAACTGATCTCCCATAAGGATCCAGGGAAGTCCAGTGAAGATTTTTGCCGGCTAGCTCAGTCTCGGGCTGGATTCGATCGTGGGTCGAGCCACATGTTGGGCACCGCCAAGAGCCTGCCCTTTCTTCAGATCCTTTGGCCTCGATAGCAAGTCCAACGGACCTGTGCTGTTGTGGTCAGGGAAAATATTCGTTCCCCGAGCCACACAAGAAATCCTAAAATCAGCGAAAGCTGAATCCCAACGCCGCCTATGACTTTCGGCTCGACAGATCCCCCAAAATCTCGACCTGAAACCCCGGCGCAAATGTAAAGCACCGCACACCGATCCGAGAAGCCGAGCTAAAAATAGATCTAAGGCAATTAAAAAAATTTCAAAAGTTGCTCGGACTCCGCCTCCCCAAACGGCACAAGGCACGGTCCGCGGTAGAAATCCGGGCGTAAAATTTCATACAGCTCTCGGTCCGAAAAAACCTACAACAATTTACACGGGAGCGAACCGAGAAGGCGCCTGAACTGCCAGGGCCCACGAGACATCGGCCTGTTTGGCTCGGCGGGTAACCGTCGCGCGCGCTGAGAAGTGCCGCCGTGGGCGATGTGTGGCGGCAGGATAACGGGGCGCGGATAACGGTCGCGGGTGGCGTGATCGGGAATTTGAAGGAGGTAGGGAAGCGAGTGAGATAAATTCGAGACACGCAGGAAGTCGAGGAGGCAGTCGGTTTGAAGGATCCAAAACGTTCACTTGAAAAAAAATATATACAACAAAAAAAAAAAGAGAGAAAAAAAATGTGTTTAGCTAAGCCCTGGTAGTTTTCCCGTGGTCCCCTTCTCTCTCTTTAATTTTCAGCGAGGTTCGCGATGACTTAAAGATAAAATTTTTGCCAAAGGGACCTCCCCAAAATAATTTTGGGCCGCGGGGAGGTCGTTCTGGGTGGTTGGGGCGATGGCCTAGTAGGGGTTCAATTTCACCCGAACCCCCCCTGAGAGCCAATCACGGGCAGGAACAGGGGTTCCTCCCGCACCGTCCTCTTTTCCCCCCTTGCTGGTTTGTCAGCCTCCCGTCGCGAGAGAATTTTTATGTTGATGGTGGACCGTTCCGGTGGCTCAGAGCGGCATTTTTGGCTAACCCCCCCACACTACCGCAAATGCTAGCCTGCCAGCTCTCGCTGCCGCATACCACTGGACGAGGTGCTTTTAGCCGGGCCCTCGAGGTGAACACACGCAACAACAACACAATTTGTTAGGAGGAAAACTAACGAACGTTACAATGAGGACTGTACCATAAGAACCATCAAACACCCTCCTTCAATCATAGGAGGCAACAGCAATATAAAACCGTGTTGTCAGACGTTTTGCTACCGTATATAAATGCACAACTATACCTACGATCCCACTTCATATTCATGGATGGAGCACCATGCCATACTGCAAAAACAATAACCAAATTCTTCGAGGAAGAAAATCTGGAGGTGCTTCCCTGGCCTGGCAATTCTCCGGACCTAAACCCAATAGAGAATTGCTGGGCTTACTTAAAATCAAAAGTATATCAACGACAAAACCCTAACATAAATGTCCTGAAGGAAAATATCACGGATATTTGGAATAATGACGACGGTTTAAAAGCTGCTATACAGTCTTGTATTTCGAGCATGCCGAGGAGGATCAGCAAAGTTATTAAAAATAAAGGATCTTGCATTGATTATTGATAAATGTCGTTATTATTCTTAAGAAAAATAAGTATCAATATCATTAAAAAATTAAAACTAAAAAAATGTGGCAGGATTTATTCAAACTTTTACTATTTCACTAATTTTCTGAAAAATTTGCTTGTGCGTCTAATTCATTGGTTAGGGACTGTAATAATATTTTTGTGTGTTTTATTTTTAGTTTGATTTTCTTCAATTGCTGTTATTCACTAAATCGTACGATCGAGCCGTCGCTTGATACCAGGCGAGCATAAACTCTAGCAATAAAATTCATCATACAAAAAAAAAGCACCCGCGGCCCTAGTAAGATATTATTTTCAGGGGCAGCTCTTATCAGCAGCTGTTTATTCAACCAGATCCCGAACCGGCGGCCCTGCCAACATTTTCGCGAGACCCCGCGTAAGAATAATACAGCCAGGCAAGATCTTACTAATCATATTTATCTACACTCATTCAGCCAGAGAGCGGTCGACCAAAACGTCTGCTTACCATGTTATTTCGATCCACCCACACTCAACACGGTCGAAAAAAATTAAATTCTACTTTTAAATGGCTTGATCGTTCAAGCGCGTGTATACACAAATTAAATAACACCGACCAGAAGTCTTGATAGCCCTTGGCTAGAATACAGTCCTGTACTGCGCATAGCCGTACTATAAGATATCAACTTACATAGCTGTACCATAAGATATCAACCCCATAACATAAATCATCAACTTGAACACATTTCCTAATTGTAACCGCATTGTTTACATGTCTCATGCGCCCGAGCCGAAAAGTGCAACGTGAGCACAACAGGCCGATAACCCACGGCCGAGACATTGTTTACACTTATGTAATCGTTACCAATGAAAGTTTTATTGGTCAGAAAAATTGCATAAAGAATTTCATCACCCACTTGACCCAGGGCTCGATTTATGATCTTACTAAGAACAACGGTTTATTTCGAGACATGTTTAGTTAAGCACTTTGTTAATTTAAGCATATTTGTAAGAAATAGCATAGGAATTTTGTAAAAGTAGTTGTAAGAGAAATTTGTATAAAAAGGCGAAGCAAATTTGAATAAACAAGAACTTTCACGCTGACGCTCAACTGGGTTGTTTCTTTGAAATCTTCCTCTTAGCTGAACATGAAGGTTCGTATATGGCCACCACACGCTGGTAGCCTTACCCGGAAATTTTAGCTGGCCAATGGCTTAGCTCCCGGACTTTCTCTCCACAGGTGCAGAATAATTACAGTCCTTTTAAACTGCAGTTCTCCTGTTCAAATCCTCTAACTAACGCGTGCCAATGGGATTCCTTATTCTAATCTTTCACGCGTACAAGATCCCACCATACGTAAAAGTTCCTTGGATTTATTATCAAGTCAAAGAGTACAATCCACTGCTCATGAAATGCAAACAGTGCCAGAAACTAAGCCAGACTGCGGATCAGGCGGAAAGCCTTCCCCACACCCCACAGACGAATGCGTCAGTAAGTATTGCGTAAACCGTCAGTCTGTTACCCATGCCTCAAAAAGCAGCGACTGCCCCGAGTTCCTCAAAGCAAAAGAAATCCAAAAGAGCAAAAAACAAAAGAAATGTAGTATGTATGAAGCCCGTAAGAAGTTCTACGCCACCTACAAAGATCGTGCAGGATCATCATTTGCAGAAGTCACGGCTACAACCCCCAACCAATGCCACTCCAGCAAACCAACACCGACGACAAAATTCGTTCTTCGTGGGTTCTTGCCTCCTACAAAATTCGTTCCGCAGTCTGAGTACAAATCTGTACAAATGCCTCTCGTAGCCATGCAAACAAAAATACATGTACATATGTATATCATTTGTCCTTCTTGGCATTTCTGTGTAGAGGACGTTTTTATTAGAATTGGGCCACCATATCTAGTCCAACGTGCGAGTTACATATATTGACCTTCAAACAAGAAACCCTATTCCGGCAACGGATCTACTTGATACCTATAAAATAAAGTCAAAGTCAAAGCCAAAGCCTATGGCTTGGTAACGGATATCGCAAAGAATTTTACTATCTGGAAAAAAAAGTACTTAAGTTTCCCAGTGAGAACGACGTCCAGTTCCATTCCCACAGAAAAGATGTTTACCTGGTAAAAATTTCCTTAAGTCACGTTGCATTGCCTAGTTTAGCAGATATTTGAAAATTAGATGAGAATCAGTCTGTCGAGAGTCTAACTGTTACAACTGTCTCCCCAATTTCTTCACCCCAGCATAGGGTAATAATCTAGCCACAGAGCATAAATTCCCAATTCCACTTTATTACGACATCCCCAAGAACTCAAACGCATGCGTAAACAGTTCAGCGCAAATCAAGAACAATATACTTTCTTTCTTTGCCTTTCACGACGCCCTCGAGAGGCAATAAACCCCAAAGTGCTTATTTAATAAAACAAATCGGGAACAATGCACCGACTTTCTTTCTGAACCACTTAATTGCAAAGATGCATGCGTAAACAGTTCAGCACAGATTAAGAACAATGCACTTTCTTTCTTTGCCTTTCACGACGCCCTCGAGAGGCAATAAACCCCAAAGTGCTTATTTAATAAAACAAATCGGGAACAATGCACCGACTTTCCTTCCAAAGCACTTAATTTCAAGAATGCATGCGTAAACAGTTCTGATACTTACTTTTCATAACTTTCTTTTTCGATCGATTTCCTTCGATCAGGCAGTTCGTGCATAGAGTTAAACGGGGGAGGTTGCCTAGTCGAAAGAGTGTTTTAATTTATAAAATCCCTAAACTTAGGTAAAATTGTGAAACTCAGAGCGCGTTGATAAAGAGTGTTTTAAGTTGTAAATACCCTTAATATAGGCAAAATTGCAAACTGTAATCGGGTAAATAAAGATATTATTTGTGAAATTAAATCCGTGTTTTATTGTGCGTAGAAATCATTTGTGGCGCAGTCGGTAGGATACGCGAGTTATCGAAAAGATCGATTCCGTGCATATTAATGCTTAACGCGTACCGAAGTTATAGATTTACGCACATATTTCACTGAAAGATCAGTGAAACTACGAAAACCAAAACCCGGTAGCGAATTGTTCGATTCAATAATAAGAAGCGTGTGTGATACCCCGCGCAAACGTGCATATTAATGCTTAACGCGTACCGAAATTACGGATTTACGCATATGTACTTCACTGAAAGATCAGTGAAACATTGAACAGCATAACCCGGTAGCGAATTGTTCGTTAAATAATAAGCGTGTGTGATACTCCGCGCAACCTTTTAAGCTTGTGTGATACCCCGCGCTAGTGATCCAGTTTTGCACAACCCCCTGTACAAAGAAAGTGACACAGTTTGCACGACTCCCGGTACAAGAACAAGGAGGGCTCAGCACGAACTCACCGAGGAAAGAAAGATCTGACCAAGGAAACACCCAGCATCCAACCCGCAGAAGAGGAAATACGCAAAAGGAGCCAGCCCAGCCCAGGAAGGAGAGGACCCAACCCGATCATCTATACTCATCAATCAGGACATAAACCCAAACCAGCCATCCAAGTAGGTGATGAATAGATTAAGGCTAGGATTATGAACAATAGGAACTTAGGAGACAACACAGAATTAGGAAACTTAGCTGATAATTTTAGATCTACATTGAATAATATCCAAGAACGTGTAAATTCCCTAGATCCACTTGCACAAAATTACCCTAGAATGGCATCCCTAACTATTGACCCATTAAAATACTTGTCTAGACTGCCGGAGTTTGATGGCAATTACAATAAACTACAAAACTTTATAGACTTAATAGAGAGAATACATCCTTTGCTTATAACTTATAACGAAACCGCACAGCTCGTCTTCTGTGATATAATTAAATCAAAACTCGTCGGTAGGGCACGCGAGGTAATAGATATAAACTATGAAATAACTGCTTGGACGGACATAAAAAATTTACTTAACCATAATTTCGGTGACAGAAAATCAGTTGATCAATTATTTGAAGATTTAAGAAGCGTAACATTCCGCACAAACAGTTTAGCGATGTATAACGAAATTAAAGAAATACTAAGAAGATTAAACGTAAAAACGAAAAATGAGGAAAACTTAGAACAGCTAATTAAAGCAAATATAAAATCAGCCTTAGAAGTATTCAAAAAGAAATTACCGGAGCCCATGAAGTCCATATTATACTGCCGCGATCCTAAAGACTTAGAAACAGCTTTAAATATACTCTATGAGTCAGGATATGCCTATCACAGTTCTCACCCCCAAAATCCGAAAAATTATGGTACATCGAGACCTAATCGGAGTGGGAACAGGAGCGCAAATTTTAATAATGAATTGCAGACTAGAAATACCCAAAATAGACATCACTTTCAGCCCCAACCAAACTTACCTTTTAACAATACTAACAACCATAGTTTTGGCACTCCTTCTGGATCAAACACAAACCAACAGGCAGTAAACAGAAGTAACTTTAACCAAAATTTTAATCAAAGACGAAACTTCAATTATAATAATTATAACAATCCGAACAATCGGAACTCTGATAACAATAATTATAATAATGCCCGTAACAACTATAACAACACAACTCAGAATCACAATAATTACAACTACCCTCGCGCTAATAATAATAATTACACTAATAATAATAGCAATAACAACAATAACACAAGACCGGAACCTATGGAAGTGGACATGATACACGCTAATCAAAGCGAGACGCTTAATTCCGACTCACAAAATTTTCAGTCGCCTGCCTCAATCGAAACTTACCCTATATAGTGGTAAAATCAAAAACAGTTCCATTGAAATTTCTCATAGATACAGGTGCAACCCATTCTATTATAAATCCTAACCTATGTAACCCCAAATGGATAAGTAAACTCGAAAAACCACTAAAACTAAAAACTTTGAGCCACGCGGTAGAAATAAAAGAAAAAGCCAATTTCCCACTTTTCGAAGAATTAGGGAAACCGTCTGAAAAAATCGAAATGTTAATATGTAAATTTCACACAGAATTTGATGGATTATTAGGAAATAATATCCTCTTGCCGCTTAAAGTCAATATAGATTATGGAACGAATTATTTAACTGCAGGGGATAAGAAAGTTAGATTATATTTCAACTCAGACGAAAAAATTGTGCACCACTTTACAGAAAAAGGGGAGTATGAAATTGCTCTCCCAGTACTACAGGAAGATGGCTTGGGATACCTCAATGAGATGCGTAATACAAACGGTTCATTCATAATAAAGGAGGGAATATATAACGTGGAAAATTTCAAGATACTCACTAAGGCTCAATTGTCAAAGAATGATCCCATCAAGGTGACCCTCGGACCGGTGAACGTAGAGAAGGTGGATCACCAGAATTTTAATATCATAGAAAACAAGGAAATAAAACCTCTTATTGAACAATTAAGAACTAAACACCTTAATTCCGAAGAAAGTGCTAAACTAGTCAAGCTGGTGAAAAGATATCAGGAAGTTTGTTACATGGACGATTCAAAGTTAACATTTACAAACGCTATAAAACATAGAATCCGAACCATAAATGACATACCCATCCAATGTAAAACTTACCGATACCCGTATATACATAAGGCCGAAGTCGAGAAACAGATCAAAGAGATGCTCGACAACGGTATTATACGCCATAGTAACTCTCCTTACTCAGCCCCAGTCTGGATTGTGCCTAAGAAGGCAGATGCCAGTGGGAGAACTAAATGGAGATTGGTAATTGATTACCGTAAGTTAAACGAAGTTACTATTGACGACAAATATCCCATTCCGGTTATCGATGAAATTCTTGAAAAACTGGGCAGATGCCAGTATTTCAGCACTCTTGACCTAGCGAAGGGTTTTCATCAAATCGAGATCGACGAGAACGATATCCATAAAACAGCTTTCAGCGTGGAAAACGGGCATTACGAATTTTTGCGTATGCCCTTTGGATTGAAAACGGCGCCCGCAACTTTTCAGAGGCTTATGAATAACGTATTGAAAGAATTCATAAACAAAATATGTCTCGTCTATATGGACGATATAATTGTTTTCTCGACCTCCCTACAGGAACATATAGAATCGCTACAAAAGATATTCGAAAAATTAAAGGAAGCCAACCTTAAAATTCAAATGGACAAATCTGAATTCTTAAAGAGAGAAACAGAGTTTCTGGGACATATCGTGACCCCCGAAGGAATTAAACCTAACCCAAAGAAAATAGAATGCGTAAAAAATTTCCCAATACCAAAAACTAACAAACAAATCAAACAGTTTTTAGGGCTAACAGGCTATTATAGAAAATTTATTAAAGATTATTCAAAAATTTCTAAACCCATGACCAGATACTTAAAGAAGGACGTAAAGGTCGAAATAAATAACCCCGACTACCAAACCAGTTTCGAAACCTTAAAGAGGTTATTAATTAATGAACCCATTTTACGCTATCCCGACCTTAGCAAAGAATTTGTTTTAACCACAGACGCTAGCCAGTATGCATTAGGCGCAGTACTTTCTCAGGAGGGACACCCAATTTGCTACGCAAGCCGTACATTAAATGATCACGAAATAAATTACAGTACGATTGAAAAGGAGCTGTTAGCAATCATCTGGGCAACTAAGTACTTCCGACCATATCTCTTTGGGCGAAAATTTAA
This sequence comes from Philonicus albiceps, assembly GCA_963969385.1. Classification (NCBI taxonomy): domain Eukaryota; kingdom Metazoa; phylum Arthropoda; class Insecta; order Diptera; family Asilidae; genus Philonicus; species Philonicus albiceps. The sequence goes on from OZ017773.1 coordinate 9,877,296, forward strand.
AATAGAAACAGACCATAGACCACTGACTTGGTTATTCTCGATAAGAGAACCCAATTCGAAATTGGTCCGCTGGAGATTGAGATTGTCTGAATACGACTACACTATAATATATAAAAAGGGAGCAAAAAATGGTAATGCAGACGCATTATCTAGAATAGAAATAGCAGAAATGAACCTGACTGGGGTAGAAAACCAAGATAGAAACTCCATTCCGGTAAGTCAATCCCCCATAAACACATTCAAAAACCAAATAATAATAAAGAAAACAAACTCAGGTTCTATGAGAATAAAAACTTCAAAATCTTTTAAAAACAATAGGAAAATTATTTACACGAAAGACCTAGACGAAGATTCTGCGCTAGTCCTTTTAAGGAACCATTTTAACCCAAACCAGCTTAATGCAGTTATTATAGAAGATGAATTTTATATTCCACTATGTTCGGTCTATAACAGTCTATTTCGCAACAATAAAAATTTCCGCATAATAAGATGCACTACACAATTAGAAGATATAGAAGATGAGGGAAAGTTAGCTGAGCTCATAGAAAAAGAACATCTTACTAATAACCACCGCGGGATAGAAGAAGTTTTCAAAGAAATGAAAACTAAAGTTTATAACCCCAAACTAAAGATCAGAGTTACTCAATTCATAAATAATTGTGAAATATGTAGCCTTGAAAAATATGAACGGAAACCTCTAAAAGTAGCATACAAAATCACAGAAACCCCTGAGCGACCTAATGAAATTATTCACATTGACGTTTTTTACAGCTTAGGAAAACAACTCTTCATGACAGTAATTGATAAGTTCAGTAAACTCGCTCAAGCTATTAAAATAACTGGCCGTACTTGGATTGAATTTAAGCGAGGCCTAATGCAATATTTTAGCTCCTACGGAAAGGTAAAAAAAATAATAGTAGACAACGAATTAGGGTTCAAAGCTCTCCCCATTCGCGAATTCCTCAACAACCTAGGAATTGATATACACTATACTTCCAACAGCAACCACACTTCTAACGCTGACATAGAACGCCTCCATAACACTATTAACGAACATCTTCGTCTCCTTAGACACAGCACCGACAATGACTCTGATTCTGTCGAAGAAAAGATTCTCAAAATTATAGGGTTTTATAATAACACTATTCACAGTACAACTGATAAAAAGCCAATAGATTTCGTGACAGGAAAAATCGCGGAAAATGAGTATAAAGCAATTCATGATAGGATAGTCCAAACTAAAGAAAGAAGTATTAATAGACTTAACAAACACAGAGATGAGGTAGAACTAGATTCAGGCCCGAATTACATTAAGGAAATCAGAGGAGGAAAAAATCATGCAAAATATAGGAAAATAGTAGCAAGCAAACTAGACGACGAACACTTGACAGACATTAACAACGGACTGAAATATTATAAGACGCACGTAAGGAAAAAGAAAAAATACCAAGACAGAAATAACCCTACAATTAAACCGAAACCTAAATCAAGAAATACTAGACAAACAATACGCACTAATTCACAAACCTGATTTCAGGAAATGGGACTAATTACCATCCTACTTTTTATCTCAATGGCATTAACAAACTTGACAAAACAACAACAAATCGACATACAGGACTGGAACAGTAACAATGGCTACATACCAATAAAACTGGACGACGTAAAAGTAATAAAACGCTACACCAAGGTACTCCATATAATAAACATAACAGAATACGAGACCGCAAAAGAAAATCTACGAACTAGTATGTCTATGCTACACACGAGAATTGAATCTATGAAACCTATGTACGATACAGTTAACCGAAATTTTATCCTGCTAGAGGAAAAAATCAAAAACCTTCATCCGCATCTAAAGCAAAAAAGAGGACTGGCAAATATAGTAGGCAAAGGTTTAAAATTCATAGCCGGTACTATGGACAGCGATGACGAAAAAGAAATCCACGAGAAGTTAGATGCACTGTCTAGAAATCAAGAAATTTTAGCAAACCAAGTTTTAATAGACCAAGGCATTTCCGACCAAATCCGTAATATTACTGAACATATTAACAAACAACAAAATACCACACAAAATTATTTAAACACAATAACTAAAACAATACAGAACAAAATTTTAACTCTTGAAGACGAGGTTGACTACATACGACAAATATATCAAATTAACAACGATATAACTCTTCTTCGTAATCATGTAGAAGATATAGAGCAGGTTATCTTTTCGAGCAAACTAGGTATTCTCTCTAAAGACATCTTAACTAAATCGGAACGGAGCCTTGTAAAAGATTTTGATAGTTACCAGAACATAAAAATTGCAATCAGACTTCAAAACAATGAAATAATAATAGTCCTATTAATACCTAATTACTCCCAACATCCCCTGTCCAAAATATTAATTGAACCCATTCCTAATAGCCAAAATAAATCAGTCTCGTTAGAAGAAAATGTAATACTAGTAGATCTTAATAACAAAGTTTATAGAACTAACGTAAGAGAAAATTTGAAAAAGAATCTAATAGAAATAAATGACAATTGTACTACCAATATAGTAAAATTTAAGGAAGCTTATTGTAAGATGAAAAATTCTGTAAAGCAAGAAATAAAAGAAATCACAACAGGCATAATTGTACTAAAAAATATAAATAATCTAAGCATTACACAAAATTGTAACAAAGCTAACCTTAGCCTTAGTGGACATTTCCTAATAAAATTCGAAGATTGTCATATAGAAATAGGAAACTACAGCTTTGCAAACACAAATTATAAAGTTTATGACAACCTAGTGCTACCTAATTTCGTAACAAAAATCAGAGAATATGTACAAGACATACCCGAAATTGAACTAGAAGAATTGTACTTGAAACAATTAAATAGTGAAAGTAGCATTAAGGAACTTATGTTTAAAACAGGAAATAGCAACATAGTCAGCTTTGGTACAGATACCTTAATCGTATGTATTTTAATATCTCTAATAATTATATTCTTTTATTTTAAAAGAAAAGGCAACCTCTACCCGAGAATTTCTTTCCCAATAATTTCGTCGGAGCCTCATTCTAACGGTGGGGGTGTTACAACTGTCTCCCCAATTTCTTCACCCCAGCATAGGGTAATAATCTAGCCACAGAGCATAAATTCCCAATTCCACTTTATTACGACATCCCCAAGAACTCAAACGCATGCGTAAACAGTTCAGCGCAAATCAAGAACAATATACTTTCTTTCTTTGCCTTTCACGACGCCCTCGAGAGGCAATAAACCCCAAAGTGCTTATTTAATAAAACAAATCGGGAACAATGCACCGACTTTCTTTCTGAACCACTTAATTGCAAAGATGCATGCGTAAACAGTTCAGCACAGATTAAGAACAATGCACTTTCTTTCTTTGCCTTTCACGACGCCCTCGAGAGGCAATAAACCCCAAAGTGCTTATTTAATAAAACAAATCGGGAACAATGCACCGACTTTCCTTCCAAAGCACTTAATTTCAAGAATGCATGCGTAAACAGTTCTGATACTTACTTTTCATAACTTTCTTTTTCGATCGATTTCCTTCGATCAGGCAGTTCGTGCATAGAGTTAAACGGGGGAGGTTGCCTAGTCGAAAGAGTGTTTTAATTTATAAAATCCCTAAACTTAGGTAAAATTGTGAAACTCAGAGCGCGTTGATAAAGAGTGTTTTAAGTTGTAAATACCCTTAATATAGGCAAAATTGCAAACTGTAATCGGGTAAATAAAGATATTATTTGTGAAATTAAATCCGTGTTTTATTGTGCGTAGAAATCATTTGTTCTAACCACCGAACAGATAGGAGAGCTTTCTTTCTGTTTTGAAGTGATACTGTTTTTGTTGGCCACTAAATGTAAAAAATAAGAAAAGAATAAAAGAAAAATAAAGTGGAAGTGTTTGAATGGGAGTGCTGTGTTTTTCTTGCCGCCTATTAAACAAAAAAAAAAAAAATACCCAAATCTAAAAGTTGCGCGATCAAAACACGTTTTCGTAAAAGAAGAAGACGACCAAAATAGCGTAGTAAGGAAGCCACCTCACCATACAAACGGCATTAGGTGCGGTAGGGACAATATGAGAGGTACCCCACCGAGGCGTTTTTGTGCACGCCGTGTACCCACCGGCCGTAAGTATCGGTTTAGGAGGGAGCTAGATAGACAAGTCCTGGTCGCGCTTGTTTGGAAGTGTAAAGAAAAAAACAAGGATTTTGTTGTTGGGGCGGTTGGTTGAAAGGGGAGAGCTAGTTATTTTACTATGCTTAAAATAACTTGCGGTCGGGGTTGAAAGAGTTGGGTAGCGTAGCTCGGTTATGATCTGTGGATGTGAAAAGTAAAGAAGATGCAACAAGCGCGGGGCCTAGTGCAGAATAAAACAAATGGTGTGGACGCAGTGATCGGAAGAAATGCAGCGGCAAAGATGCCAAAAAGGAAAAAAAAACCTGCAGTCCGGAGTGTTCAGAAGAGACGGGACAATAACCAGGTAAAAATAAAGAATCGCTGTGTACAGAGCGGTCAGAAGATGGGTTTGTTTTGCTTTGGATGTGCTTTTTGGAGAGCACGTGCGATGCCTACATGCAGTTGCATAAGAATTGATCTTGAAAATGAAGAACACTGTGCCGGTGAACTTGAAGAACACGTGCGATGCCTACATGCAGTTGCATAAGAATTGATCTTGAAAATGAAGAAGACTGTACCGGTGAAGTTGAAGACAGGGAACAGGGTTATTGAAATAAAAGGCGAATTCGGCCGAGATATTTTTATTGCTGGCTTTTAGTTTAAATCGCTCAATAAAGATTTTGCCTTTGTGTGAGCGATGTAGAATGGAATTTAAAACTAAACTGCAAATCTGTATCGATTCAACGCGTAAATCATCCACGGACCCTTGCGGGCATTTTGATATGCGTAACCCCATATACAGTGATTCAAACAACTGTTGCAATGATTCCGATTTCCTTCTCTTTCGCTTTCTTTCGAGTAATAAAATGATAAAAATCTGGCAACACTAAAACATTGTGTTACAGTCATCTTTAACTTGCAGCTGGAAGAAAAAATTGTGTGCTAGCTGCTATATTTAATGGTTTTCCAGGAATTTGTTCATATTGGGTCATTGCAACAGTTGTTTGTAGGAGCTCCTTAACTTAACTTCCAAGTGAAAGAAGAGACTTGTTTAGGTTGCTTTTGTGTCCAAAACGATCAATTATCTTTTTTTATTTATCTGAGGGTATAGCATGCAGGTGCATTTAGTGTATAATATTATTAATGATTTTTTTCGTTTAGCAATAAAAAGTTTTTGAAAATATGAAGAAAGCATCAGACGCTAAGGCAAAGGAAGTCCTCTTTTATGTTAAAATGGGTTTGAGTGTTAGAGCAATAGCAACAAAGACGGGTTTGCACTATTCTACCGTTAGTAGAATATGCAAAACACAATTACCTGAACGTCAAAAGAATAAAGGAGGACGTAAAGCGCTCATCACTCCAGAAACTAGGAGAAGAATATCACGCCTAGTTCAAACTGGAGCAATGGACACCGCAGTACAGGTTCATGCACACCTGGTAAATACACAAAATTTTACTGAGTCAGCTGAAACTGTACGAAACGCACTCAGAGATAGCGGTTTACGAGGTCGTGTAAAGAAAAGGAAGTCAGCGCTTACTACTCGTCATCGAAAAAATAGACTTCTTTCCGCTCAAATGCACAAGGATTGGTGTCTTGACGATTGGAGAAATGTTATCTTTAGCGACGAGTCGAAAATTAATAGAATTGGCTCAGATGGTCGGCAATGGATTTGAAGAAAGCCGTCCGATTCACTAAAAGATCGCTGCATCCAAAAAACTTTAAAGTTTGGGGGTGGAAATATCATGGTCTGGGGATGCATGATGGGAACGAAATTGGGAAAACTGCATCGAGTAACTAGTCGAATGAAGGCAGAGGACTACATAAGTATCCTAGAAAGCAGTTTTATGGAGAGTTTGGAGATTTTTGGTGCTGAGAAGGAGACAATTTTATTCCAGCAAGACAATGATCCCAAGCATTGTGCCCGTAAAACGATGGAATGGTTTGAACAAAATCAAATATTGGTCATGGAATGGCCATCGCAATCTCCAGACTTAAATATTATTGAACATGTGTGGAGTTTTGTGAAGAGAAAACTGGGACATTTTCAAACTGATCCGAAAAATTTAGATGAGCTTTGGTTACGCACAAAAACCGTATGGGAAGGAATAAAGGAGGCAGAAATTACAGCAATTTTTAATAGCTTGCCTAGAAGAATGGAATGTGTTATAAAAAATTGAAATCTTTTAAAAAATTAGGATTACAAAAAACTGTTGCAGTAAATCTTTTGTTTAAAAAACATGTAAATGAAATATAAATAGACATTATTTAATTTTGTTATTATTATTTAGGTTTTCAACTCAACTATCATTAATATCTTATATATAAAATTCTCGTGTCACAATGTTCGTTCCCGTACTCCTCCGAAACGGCTTGACCGATTCTCATGAAATTTTGTGAGCATATTGAGTAGGTCTGAGAATCGGCCAACATCTATTTTTCATACCCCTTAGTGATAAGGGTTGTCCACCCTTAACATTTTTCTTTAATTTTTAGACATTTTTTTAATTTCTTTATTTTTTTTATTATGTCGCATTAAAAAATACATACAACCCTAAATTTTTACCCTTTTATCACCAACCCCTATTTTTTAATAGCCATTTTAGTAATTTAATCATTTTTCATCCCCGGTCGATAACTGATCAATCGTCATTTAATTAGTTATCCCCGCCAGTTGTCTACAGGTGTCACTTCTGACCCAGTAAACAGCACGGAGTAGGGATGAGAACGAAGCGGGTCTCCTGTTTCTCTCACACAATAAGACTTCTCTCACTCCCTACACAGTTGTCGGCCATCACTATTGTTTATGCATCAAGTGTAGTAGTAACGTTGACAATTATTATTTTGCTATCTCAGTGTAACTCTCATATTAACTATTAATCATTCCTATTTTATTAATAATAATAAAATTATCAATTTTGAGTGTATTTTGCACGATTAGTTAATCAAGTGATTTTCATAACCTCAAAAGTACTCAACACGTGGCACGAGCTTCCACCAACAACGGCTTTTGTGTTGTAAGTATACTTTTTTTTATTTATATCGAAAATGTTGTTGGAAACGGTCAAAAAAGGTTCGGTGGAATTTAATTTTTATTAAAATTGGGCAAACTTTTTTTTTGTATTCATTTTTTTTTACCATTTCTAACCATATATTTTCGATATGATTATGAAAAATAAAATTTTTCGCTTTTGTAAAACAGTCTAATGTTTACATGAATATGTAAATGAATGTGTGTACAACCAAATATTAAATACATTATAACTAGGGCCAAGATTTTTGCCGTGATTTCATTTTAACATTTTACAATTAATGCTCTTAAGTTTTTGACATTACGGCAAATATATTTGATCTTATAAAAATGTAATTTTAATTTAATTTTATTAAAAAAATGTAATTTAACAATTAAGATTTTCATAGTTTCCAAAAATTTGAATCAATCATTATGAATCTTCATTTTGAAATATCGATGGAAATATTGGTTGTATGAGAAAATTATAAGAGACCATTTTTTTTTCGTAAAATTTAATTTTTTACAACTTTTGTCTGAAAAATTTTTTCATAACACTTATATTTTTGCTATAATTTCATAAATTCAAACTAATCATTTCAAAACTGCGGCAAAAATCCTGGCCCTAATTATACCTTTAACATTTTTCATCATTAAGTAATTTCATTAATTCTATTTATGTGTGTTTTGTACAGTGAGCAATGCCAAGAAAACGCAAAGGGGCTGATTTGAGCCGTAATACAAGTAAATCTCGAAGCTTGGGAAATAGAAGATCCGAAAGAACCGAAGAACAAATCCAGCAACAAAATACTGATGCACGTGTCAGAATGGCGCAATTGCGTCAAGAAGAGTCAGAAGATACACGAGCTGAACGCAATGAAGTAATAAGATTATAACAACGACAATCACGCCGTTTCACAGTCAATAGACGCAGAACAAATGACCAACAACGACAACAGGTACATCGAGCATTTACATCTGATTCATTCCTGCATCTAGCATTCCAGTATGAGCCCGATATTGAATATTATGCTCATTCAAAAGTGGTAATTGGTGCTATGGACAAGGAATAAATTATAATAACTTAAAAATAATGTTTGCCTTTTGTTATTTTTATATTCCCTCATCGTTCACAGCGCTCCATGCCTATTTCACGCATATACCACATTCTTACACACTTACAATAAGTAAGCTATTTTTTGTCTACACTAGAAATTACTTAAAAATTATTTATATGGCAAAACAACGTTTGCCGGGTCAACTAGTAGAATTATATCAATATTATTCTGTCACGCTTTATGTGCTTTTAAAAGCAAAAACACAAATTTTCCAAACATTGCAACAGTTGTTTGAGTCACTGTATGTAAATATTTGACTTTAGGTAGGCTTTGGAATCTTACTTGCTTTTTCATACCTGATGTTTCAAATGTCGGTCTGTTTTAACCATTTGTGCAGAGTTCATTAACTCTTCTATGTACGTTACATGTGACGATATCTGCATTATGTACTTTTATATTCTTCGGGTAAACTGTTCGTAAAAATAATAAATTTCACAACATAGCCCAAATAAAATAAACGATCCTGCTAAAACTTTGAAAGTATTATATTTAGAGCCCAGCTTGTGTATTTTGATGGTGAAGGTCGGTTGTGATGCGAATCGCACACATCCTTACCGTTGGCATAGATGCAATCAAGATACTCCTTGCTAACTTGTATGATTTCGTCTTAGGTATAAGTACAAGTAAAGAACTACTGCGGAGTGGCCAAACGGACAGCAGGCAATAACAACAACCAGTACTCTATTTTTGGAACAACCATCCTCCTCCAAGATTTCACAAAAGTTTCCACTTAAACAATATAGAAATGTGAAGGCGAGATTTCGACTGAGCCGAATGCCTGCTGCAACTGTAGCGAAGAAGTCCGCAACTTATTGCGCAAAAACCAAAAAAACATATACATATAAATATACGCACGCAATATTAGTTTACTCAGTATTTTCGCGCCAACCGACAATATGGATAAATTTATTCTGGACATCCAGTTTGTCTGCGGGAACTATGGACAATATTTTATTAAAGCTGGCAGTTCTTACTATGGGAACGATCTTCCCCAACGTCTACCATTTTATGCCGCCTTACCCATACCAGGAGTTGTCATCAAGGGCAAAGAGGCAGAACAAGTATGACGTGAAAAATATAAACGGTCTACATTGGAGCGGTGGGACTATCAGCTATAACAATTTGGCTGAAGTGCTTTCAAAATTTGAAAATGCCACAATATATGTACGTGAAAGGTGAATTAACACGTTGACTGCCACGCGTGTTTACAACAAAATCCCCGTCAGGCCACCGGCGCCACTGTAAGATGCGTGCTCTGCTACCGCATGTCTGTTTACATTTATTTCGGTACTCTCAGCCCGATATCTATTACGATCCTCATTTATCACGTTATTACTCTGCACGAGCAGTTGTAATCTTTGCCGTGTACTGAGTAGTACAACTAATATCTCTGCCCATAATTTTTCAATAGTGAAGAGAAAGATGAAAAAGTCAGTGTGCAGTGATTCATATCGCAGTGAAAGGAAGACTAGTCACGCTAGTTGCTCAAATTCGGATAGCAGCGATGAGGAAGTGATCAGATTGCCCAAAAGAAGAAAAGTAAATCGTATCATATCATCAGATTCTGATACGGATACGGATAAATGCAATCTTAGTGATAATGAATATTATGAAGATACTATTGACGAGATGTTACGAGATTTGGTCGTGGAAGAAGAAAGCAACGTTGATGATACTGAGGAAGCTCCAGTTCAACAAAGTGAATGGAGTGAATTTAGTGGTCGGCAAAAATCAATTTCTTTTCAAGAAACAGGCGGTCTGAATAAGCAATTACCTGACGATATAAATCCGTATGATGTGTTTACGTTGTTCGTCGATGACGAAATCATAAACTTGCTGGTATTAGAAACTAATAGATATGCACAACAAAAACTAAATGAATCGAGGCTGACTCCAGGTTCACGAATGCATAAATGGAAACCAACAAATCCTGAAGAAATAAAACAATTTTTGGGATTATTGTTGTGGATGGGACTTGTAAAAGTGAGCCCAATAGCCAATTATTGGGCCAAAAACGAATTGTACAATTTCCGGCTACCGCGTCAAATTATGTCACGAAACAGATTTGAACTATTATTGTGCAATTTTCATTTTGTCGATAATATGTCCATTGCCCGTGATGATCGGCTTGGTAAAATACTTCCATTTTTTAACAAATTGGTAGGAAAGTATCAGGAAACTTACACGCCTGGAGAAGACATTGTTATCGATGAAACGTTAATTCCATGGCGTGGAAGACTCATTTTCAAGCAATACATTCCAAATAAAGCGCACAAGTACGGAATCAAGTTATTCAAATTATGTTCAAGCGAAGGATACACATGGGCAATGAAAATGTATTCTGGTAAATCAGCGGAAGGTATTAGAGAAACAGGATTGGCACACAATGTGTGTCTACAACTGGCAGAGAAACTTTTCGATCAAGCAAGAACATTGTATATTGACAATTTTTATACAAGTTATGAGTTAGCTATATCATGCCTAAGACGCAAGACTCATGTAGTTGGAACACTTAGACATAACAAGAAATCTATACCAAAAGATGTTCTTAATTGCAAACTAAGAAGGGGAGAAATGGTAGCTAAAGAGGATGATAACGGGATTGTGGTACTCAAATGGAGAGACACACGTGACGTGAGAATATTATCTACGAAACACGCTCCTATCATGACACAAAGCACGAAAAACATTCATGCTGCTTCTTCAAGCCAGCAGCCATCCGCAAGACTCAAACCTCTGGCCGTCCTCGAATATAATAAGGGTAAATGTGGTATAGATTATTCAGACCAAATGGTTTCCTATGCTTCGACGATGAGGAAAGGAATCAAGTGGTATAGGAAGCTTGGTGTTGAACTTCTACTGGGGACGTCAATTGTAAACGCTTTGGTCGTTTACAAAATTGCGACAAAGAAAACTGTAAATATTAGACGATTCAGAGAACTGATTGCTGCAAAGTTACTAGGACTGAGTGAAGATTTAACACTGCCTTCTGTTCGACGAAATACGCATTGCATCGCCGTTCGCAGAAATAATTTGGAGAAAAGCCTTAGACGCGCATGCAAGCGGTGTTACGCAAATAAAAGAGAAGAACTGGAACGATCAAAGGCACGAGCAAATCTCAGAAAACCCACTACTTTTTGTCCAAGCTGCCCTGGTCAACCGCAACTTTGCAGTGAATGCTTCAATATTTTGCACTGTAAATAATTTTGTTAATAAACGATTTTTAAAAAAATTCAACAGTATTATTATCTCCTGTCATATATTTATCTAAATATGTTCGGAAATCCTTTGGAAGGAGTCACCCGATGTGGCCTGATGAGAACTCTTGCTGTCACCCGAATACGGGTGACGTGGCCTGATGAGAACTTTTGCTGTCACCCGAATACGGGTGACACGGCAGTTAACGTGTTAAAGGCTTCATTCATTAGAAAATACTCGCCGACTTCTGAAATAATAGAGCTTGTACAGATACCTAGATTAAGTGAACTTGTAAATTTTCAATCTTATTGTGAAATCCACAACAATGTGTCTTTTGTACGTTGCGAACTGCAAAATTGTGTAAATATATACCTGTATATGTTAATTAATAAAATTACCGCATGAAGACAAACAGCTGTGTGTTTTTATATTTAGAAAACTTTTTATTATATGGTGATTACATCAAAAAGAATATTGGCGACTTATACTTTAACATTAACACATCACCATCGCCTCGTATTTATACTCTTATTTTCCGGTGTACATAGCTGGTTATATTTACCCCCACCAGATTTTAAATATTTTCTCAAGTATATTTTGCGATATAAATTCACAACTTTATTATCATTTAATCTAAAGTTATTGAAGGAAAATTGGTTCAGAAAATGTCTTAAACTTTTCCCCTTACACCGAAAATACAGATACACACAGCAATAATGTCCACAAGTAGATGAAAGTGCACCTTGCAATCGTTTTTTATTGTTAACAAACACATTTGAATTAGTATGTAAAAAGTTGCGAAAAAACCTGTTACTGGGGGATTTCCAATACGAGTCAAAATATTCCGCAGGGCCTTTTTTTGGAATCTAAAATGCAACCCAGTGGGCGCCGCTCTTTCGTGCAGGATCCGTATTAGCTATGAGGCATGTAGGCTTTTGCATTTCTTTTGGCAGACGGTCACAAGCAAATACTCCTCTAAAAAACCGTTTTGTAGTAGGGTTATTGGCTACTGACTTTGTAAGATCGATCGTGTTCATTCTTGTTCAAAAGACGAGGCTGCTGTACCTATATCAATAACCTTGGTATAGGTTGTAACATAGTTATTTATAAATTCCTTGGTTGACGCATCGCAAACAAGTATTGTAGTAAATTTTGCTAATGTTTTTATTAGCTCTTCATCTAGACGTCTAAGTTCAATGTTCCCTAATTTATTTGATTGGTCGACACATCCCGGAGCTGACGTAGGGTATTTGAAGATAATCTCCTTTGTAAATAATTTACTTTGTGCAGTGAATCCCGCAAAAGAAACCTTTTTCAAGAAAGTCAAGCAACCTCCAGAAAAGTATTCGACATTTGTCAAGCAACTCATGATAGCTGGCTTCACTATCTATGCACTGTGATTAATTCTAAATTGCATCATCTTATATATAGTTTTTTAGAAGTTAGTGTATACGTTCCTATCCTTGTCGATTTCCATACTTCCGTCATATTCAGCATACACGATGCAGGTTACTGTTGTCCTCAAAGCCTCCTCAAATCTTCCTTCAATTCTAACCGTACCTTGGTTCTCTTTTGAATAATCGAATTCTATAGGCTGGTTTGGTATCTGGACACCATTTACTGATAAATTAATTAAACCTTGTGATGTTATTATGTTTAAAGTTATAGGGATTTTTTGTTCGATTTCCTGTATATGCGTCGTTATCCGTGATTCATATACATAGTAGCCTCTACAATCTTAAAATAAATCTTTTATGGGGAAGCAAAATTTATATAACTTAAAATATTTTGAATTAACATTCCTACCTTTAGATCACTTATTAACCACCTTTCACATATGCACTAATAAACTCCCGACTGTAGCAAAACTAACTTTATTACACATTTGTTTTACAATATTTACCCGGGCGGTTTATTGAATTTAACTTTTAAAGTGTGAGCTAGAGCTAGAGTTTGGACCCTTGTTAAAACTTCAACTAAAGGTTCTATTACAAATTGCGAGGTTTTTATACTATTTAATTCAAAATAATTTACATCCTTTTCTACGAACTAGGTAGGTATAACCATAATTTTCATGACCCCGGATCTATCGCTGTTAGATTTAAATCTCCAGCAGGTTACTGGAAAATTTATTTACGCCTCTAACAATAAAATAAACAGTACTTACCTACGTGCCACGGTGATGGATGATTATTTTTAGAATACGAAGTGCAGAGACAACACACCAGCCGTAATGCAACTTAATTCACCATCATATCCAATTCACATAGCAAGACGACATCACAAATAGAATATCTTTACAAGTTACTTAAAGTATCCATAAATCTGGCGAGGATTAATTTATCACAACCAGAGTGTAAGTATCTAAAATTTGTCAGAATTTGTATATAAGCCCAGAGGGCTCCTTAACAACTTACAGTTTACAAAGTGATAGCCAACCGGCCAATTTTCTCTTGAGCTGTACCCAACATAAAAATGGTATGTATAAAATAGCAAAAATTTTAAAAACTTGAAATAATAAATACTTTTATTTACCTTACAGAGCGATTTACTAAGTAGTGTTGCGCATGGGGAATATGGAAAACTTCTCCGCGTAATTGACATGGAGCTAGGGAAGGAATATGATTTGTATATATATATATATATGATATTCGATTTTTTAAAATAGTAAAAACTAAGTTTGGACAACGCCTTACTGTCCATTTCGTCGATGGTACATATACATACAGTCGCGAACAAAACATTTGCAACTGATATCATTAATTGCTTAATGTGCTATTAGCTTTAAAAATAATAATTGGAACATCTTGATTTTAACTCACTTCATAACCTGAGGGGTACTTTGTACAAAGATATAATAAAAATTCTCATCGCTCATATGGGCACCAAACCTTGGAACAAATTTGTGGTCTCAATGTACTTTTCCGTTAACAAAACATTTGCAACTGCTAGATAATGTCGATATAACTGTTAATTTATCGGAATTGTTTTAGAACGATCGAATCAGCACTGCACTGATTTGTGCTTATTGGCTTACTAATTTAGTTCTGCAGCAATAATCGGAGAATTTGAACGTTCCTGTTATACGGATATTTCAGTAAATTAAATAGAGTTTGAAAACTGAAGTGATTTTTTAAAAAATGGCTGGCAATAAATACAATGAAGAGTTTAGATTAAGAATTGTGAACGATTTCAATAATGGACTATCTCAGAAGGAAATCAGCGAGAAATATTCAGTACACAAATCGACTGTATCTAGAATAATAAATAAAACTCTTCAAACTATACATAAAGGAGGAAGAAGAAGAAAAACGACAGAAAGAGAAGATTATTTGATTGCTCGTGAAATTAAAAAGAATCCAGATGTAACAGCCAAAGAAATAAAGGAGGAACTGGGCCTAAATGTTAGTGTAATGACGATTAGAAGAAGAGCTATAAATAGTAATTTAAAAAGTTACAAACTAGCAAATAAACCTCTTCTTTCAAAGCGCCATATTAAAGACAGGCTGGAATTTGCTAAAAATCACGCCTCTTGGTCTTCTCAAAAGTGGAAGACTGTCCTATTTTCTGATGAGTCGAAATTTAATTTACGATAGGACGGAGCAAATACTATCAGAAGACCACCTGGACAACGCTATAATCCCAAGTACACAAGAAAGACGGTAAAATTCGGTGGAGGTAATGTGATGGTGTGGTGATGCTTTTCTGCAGCAGGAGTTGGTCCTATCAAGAGGAAAACACTATGCTACCTTACGCTGAAGAAGAAATGCCCCTGTTATGAACGTTCCAGCATGACAACGATCCAAAGCACACTTCATGCTTAGTGAAGAGCTGGCTAAAGGATCAAAAGATCAATGTTATGAAATGGCTGGCACAATCTCCTGATCTCAATCCTATTGAGAATCTCTGGCAGATTGTTAAGCAACAGCTTCGACCAAACATTTATCGCCAAAAAGAGGAACTCTACCGAGCCATTGAAAGCGAATGGAAAAGGATACCAACAAGGACAATAACAAATCTAATTGATTCCATGCCGAAAAGATGTGCGGAAGTCATTAAAAATAAGGGTTACAGTACCAAATACTAACACTAATTAAATTAAACAAGCATTAAATTCAATTTAAGCGTACCAGTTGCAAATGTTTTGTTATTAGAGAATTATAGGTTTAAAAGGAATATGTTACATTTTTTTTTTTTTATATTTGAGGAATTACAATTTTGTTTTACCAGAACTCTTCAAAAATGTGGTCTTAAAGTTAGATCGAAGGTTAAAAAACCACTGCTGACTGACCGCCATCGAAAGTTGCGTCTGGAATTTGCTCACGTACGGTTGAACTCTGGAAACACATTATTTGGTCAGATGAAACAAAAATTAATCGATTGGGATCAGATGGCCGCATTTGGACATGGCCATCGCCAAGATCGCGATATTTTAAGGAAAGCCAGCAATTCTGCAATAAGTTGCTACAAACTTGCGGCGGCAGCGAAGGCAAATGTGTCGAAAACGACAATTTGGCGAGTAATTAAGCGTGCTCCACATCTTTGCCGAAGGAAAATGAAAAAAGCTCCATGTCTCTCATTGCGTCACAAAACTGCTCGGCTGGAGTTTGCTGCCAATAACATGAATACAGATTGGTCTCAAGTAAGTCCAATAAACGCAATTTTAGCTTTTCTTTAAATTTCCTTATACAATGTCTTTTACATGTAAGATCATTTTTTCCGATGAAAAGAAATGGAATTTGGATGGCCCTGATGGTTCTGCCCACTACTGGCGTGATTTGAGAAAGGAACCACAGTATTTTTCAAAGAGAAATTTTGGAGGAGGTTCAGTCATGCTGTGGGGTGCTTTCTGCGAAGATGGCCCGTTGGAAGTACAATTTACTTCATCCAAAATGAAAAGCTGCGACTACATAAACGTGTTACAATGTAGTCTTTCACCATTTTTGCGAGAAAATTCCAGAAAAGAATATACTTTTCAACAGCACAACGCAAGCATACATGTCAGCCGTCAAACAAAAACCTGGTTAAGGGAAAATAACATCAAGGTTTTGGATTGGCCGGCCTGCTCACCCAATCTCAACCCTATAGAAAATATTTGGGGAATTTTAGTGAGGGCTGTTTATGCCGAAAATCGTCAATACGACTCGGTATATGAACTTAAAAGGGCAGTTTTGAGGGAGTGGGAAAACTTGGACAAAATTTTGTTTAAAACGATGGCTCAGTCAATGAAACGAAGGATTTTTAATTGTATTAAAGCAAAGGGCGGTGTAATTAATTAGTAAGCATTGTTTTTTTCTTAATAAAAAATAGAGAAATTTGAATTTTTACTAGTTTTTTAAAATGTGCTATAATTATGAAACGAGAAAAGAAGGGCGAAAAGTGCAATGTCTGACTCCTCATAACAGTACTACTGACTGATCGATACATTCTACCAAAAAATTTTTTTTCTCAGTGCGGAAGAGTATAAGAATTTTTCCTAGTACAGGGTGTACATTGAACAAGATGAAACCGCAATTGATCGACTCCAAAAATTGTTCGATAGAGGATTTCGTCAAAGAGCTGCAAAAAGACGAATCGTTCATGATATCTACGGAATATTTGATAAAGGATCAGGATTTCAATTGGATAATGGACAATTACGATCTGGATTTAGAGGATCAGTCCTTCTTATCTTCAAACATGACGACCATGTTCACATCATCCATGACTGTTCCTATTCAAACAACAGTTGTCGATGCCAATTTGCCGAAATTCTTAGAAAACACGAATGCATCACCAGACGATTTTCTCGACGGATTATTCCCAGCTGGGAGTTTGGAATCCAACATTGGGCTAATATCGCAGTCTATAGCGAAAAGGGAAGGAGACAACTTGTTTACATTAACATCGCCGGGCGAACCTGGTTTCCAGGTTGTAAAGATGGATGTGTACAATTATTCAACTATATCAGGGATGCGCAAAGAGGATTGGTGGAAAACAGCATTGTACCGGACAACGTTTCATATTTTATCACCTGTAGACCCGAAATACACGCTGGTCAATCGGCTTCTGAATCAGGCTGGGCATCAAATCAGACAATTACAAAACGTCAAAAAGGAGGTAAGGGCGACGAAATCGTTTGGTTTCTTCAGAAGCGACCGACCTCGCCAGTAAATTTGATTTTTGAAACTAGCCTTTGGCTAAAGTCAAAATATAAATTTTTTGATATAAACAGTGTAACAATACGAAATTGCATAAAAATTGTTAATAATTATTATAATGAATTATCTTTTTTAGAGTTATACAATTTCTTTAATACTTGCGAACCACAACATTTAATCTTTAACGCACCTTTAGGTAATATAGAATCTTATTATTATAATCAAAAGGAATCTATAGAAATTATGGAAAAACTTTTAATGTTTCAATTCGATAATAATTATTTGAAAATTCGCAGGTTTTTACAAATTTTATTAAATGTAATTGATAAAAGAATTCCTAAGAAGAATTCAATATTTGTTTTAAGTGCTCCCTCAGCTGGTAAGAATTTTTTCTTTGATGCTTTCATACACTATTGCATAAATTTTGGACAATTAGGAAATTTTAATAGATATTCAAATTTTCCCATGATGGAGGCAGTTGGAAGACGAATCATTTTATGGAACGAACCAGTTATTGAACCATCAGCTATAGAAACTCTAAAGATGTTATTGGGTGGGGATAGTGTTAATTGTAAAGTAAAATATCAAGCAGACGCCATTGTGATGAGGACACCTGTAATCATTTTAAGTAATAACAATGTCTTCCCAAAAGATGAAGCTTTTCGATCAAGAATGTATTCATTTAAATGGAAACCAGCTCCTTTTTTAAAAAAATGTACTAAAAAACCATATCCATTAGCTTGTTATTCTTTATTAAATAAATATGAATTAATATAATATTCTTTGTTTTTAATTAATATTTAATAATTCAAATTCATCTTCGACTTCTTCGCCTACATTACCGGAACCAGTATCTGTTTGACCAAATAATGTTTGTCCATCGGTATAATGTTGAGCTGTATTAGGTTGAAACGAAATTTCCTGTGGGCAACTGATTGGACTGCCTTTAGAAAATGCTGACGTAAAATTAAAAGTCACGTTGCAAGTACATTCGACTTTCCAATAACATGCGCTATTTAAATAGCTTACATCATTTGAACTTGGATTTAATTGCGGTGTTGCTAAAAGCCCGACATGCACTTGCGGTTGTGCAGCAAAACTTGTTGTTCCCTTATCAGGGTGGAATGCACCGTAATTTTCCAATTGTCGAACGTACGATTCATTTACTTGATTGATAAGCACAGACGGTTTATCGGCGCTACCCAGGCCAACATCTCCAATAACAGGTCTCTTATCGCTTGTTTGGAAAAATTGCAACGCAATTGAATATGGTCTTATATGATTTGTTTCCATTTTATTTGAACGACGATTCCACGGAACAAAATGTTGTTTTGCTTCTTTTATTAATCCAAACTTTGGTTTGTATTCATAATGCATAACTGGTTTACCAATTGCTTGATTAATTAAAAATTGATGTACTTTTTCGTCCATTCGTACAACTCCAGAATTATGAATTTGGTATTCAGGATATTTATGATCATCAGGATTACCAGATCTATTCCATTCATGACAATAATATTCATCGATTGTTTGTGGTACGCACAAAGCATTAGAAGGAATATGTTCATAATATTTTTTATATATTTCTCTAACATTAATCTTTTGAACTCCCGTTGGCTTCATTGGATTAGTGCCGACAGTAGTATAACTTCTGTTTCTACCATAAAAATGGGTGTTTAAACCTTCACATAATAATCCAATTGGTACATATTCGCTTGTAACTGTTCCACTTAATGTTGTACCAGTATCAAAAGCTGTCCGTGTTCCTAATGGAGTTATAGAACAAGTAACATGTGTAACTTTTGATCCCCATGGTAATGATTCAAATTCAGCATTTGATAGATAAAATGGTAAAAAGTCAACTGGGATTAAAGCCATAGGTGTACTTACAACTTCAATCAAATCGGGTTCTCCTAATTGAATATTTTCTGTAGAATAACCATAACTAATTAATATGCGACTTTTTTTGAATGTTATCGATTGAGATCCTCCTGGCGTTGACGGTGATATCCAAGTTACGTTGTTATTACTCGACGAGGCAGATCCAACAATCCCAGAACTTCCTCCTCTTGCTCCTGTGTTGGGGCCACGACCCGAACCACTCTGTAAGGGCACAATTTCTGTATCCATAGGCGTACTTGATGAACTTTGAGGATTTTCCGTATAACTAAATAAAGAAGTATCAGTAGTAATATGACCAACAGATTCTTGCAAGAATCTATCAGTTTCTGGAGATATACTAAGAGCTGTATCTGGTGTTCCTGGTTCTTCAGGACGAGGTCGTTTAGCGCTGGTGGGTCCGTCACGGGTGGATCCGGTGTCGGTACTTCCACTATCATCGGCAATATGCGGAACACTTCCTTCAGGATATTCTTTAAGATACCGTTCTCTCAACGAGATATAATATTGACCACCTTTCGCATACGATTTATAAATTCTTTGTGCTTCTTCACTCCGTTTAAAAGTTGCTAAATTAACGTAATTATTTTTATGGGTACTTCTATATATATCTGCTAAATGCTTTTCTCTCAATCCATACAAATATTGCGAATAAGTTTTTGATTGTTTATTACTCATACCGTATATATTACCAAAAACACTTTCAACACCATATTTCAATCCTAATCCAATTATTCCAGCCAAATCAGATATTCGACCATTTTCTTTATAATCTTTAATAAACTCTTTAATAGCTTTTTTATCTGCTTCGTGTATATTTTCACTTTTTGTTGCCAAAGTATATTCTAAATCATGTATATAAGCTATTAAATACAAAAATCCTGAAATTAAAACATCTTCACAGGTACCTAATTACTTTATTGCCCCATAATGGAAAAAGTTGTTAAGTAAAGAATTTTAATGACAGCAAGTTCGGAAATGTTTATTTAGGAAACACAGGTAATAAAGTTTTATTATTTCAGAAAAACTGTTATAAAATACTAAATGGAATCTCGTTAAATGGCGTTATTAGTTTATGATATCCAGTATTGACTTCTAAGTATCCTGACGCTCCGTGTCTAATACCTCCTATGAATTATGGTATAAAAATGGGTAGGTTTGAAAGGACACTGACCATAGTTGAAGAGGAAATTGATAAGAACGGGTGTTTAACACAAAACATTAAGACAAAATGGCAGAATTCACTGTTGAAGAGTATGCCGACATAATTTACGTGTACGGTTTAGTAGACGGAAATGATAGTGAGGCCTTACGGGAATACCAAAGGAGATTCCCGAATCGGCGTGTACCCGATAGAAGGGTATTTTCAAGGACTTTCAGGAGGTTAAAAGAAACCGGAAGTGTGACCACCCCTAGAGCAGAAGCGCGATCAGGAACTTCGGCCGATTCAGCGGAAACCGACCTACAAATTCTCAACATTGTCAGGAACAGCCCTGAAATAAGCATCAGACAGGTCGCACGACGGTTAGGATTGTCTTTAGGGAGAGTGTGGACCGTTGTGAACCGAGAGGGACTACATCCTTACCACCATACCCCGGTCCAAGCACTACATCAAGGAGATTCCGAAAGACAATTGCAGTTCTGCACTTGGCTGCTCGAGTCTGACATCGAAAACAGAAGGTTTATAGACCGAATTCTGTGGACGGATGAATCGCAATTCACCCGGGATGGCATCACAAACTTCCACAACCTCCATACCTGGTCAGATGTGAACCCACATAGGACAAGGTGTCGGTCCTTCCAGCAAAGATTTAGTGCCAATGTCTGGGCTGGCATTATCGGCAACCAGTTGATAGGACCCTTCATCTTGCCTCAAGTGCTGAATAGTCAGCTATATTCGGACTTTTTGGAGAATACCCTTCCGGATCTGTTAGAGGACATCCCCGTGGCCACCAGAAACGCAATGTATTTACAGCACGACGGAGCACCTGCGCATACTGGGAACATTGTTAGGGCAAAGTTGAATGAACATTACCCAGAGCGCTGGATTGGACGAGGTGGACCGATTCCTTGGCCTGCTAGATCACCGGACCTTAATCCACTGGACTTTTTCTTATGGGGAATGATGAAAGATGATGTTTACTCACAACCAATCAACACCAGAGAAGAATTAGTTACCAGGATTGGGACTGCAGCGACAAAAATACGGGAGAGACTGGCTACCATAGACCTCAAACGCGGAATCAGAAAAAGGCTACTTACATGCATCGAGAGTGGCGGAGAACATTTCGAACATCTTTTGTAGCACATAAGTTTTAATTGTAATTAGTTTTTAAGTAAACAAAATTTATTTTTTAGTTAATTTAAGTATAATTTCTTAAAAATTCGAATTATCCTAATATTTTATAAAAGGATTTTTGTAAATAAATGTTTGTATCCTTTTTCTACCTGTGCATGTTGTACCTTTTTTGAAAGGTAATTAGATAGGAAACTTAAAAACAATAAAAAGTAGGTATGTTAATAACGTGAATTTAGGAGAAAAGTGGGGCGAAAGATGCAAAATCGTGAAATAAAATTCAATTTTTCAACTTCCAGAGGTGATTGTGGCCAAGGGGTTGGGGGTAGGGGGGCGGTGTTGACCTTTTTGGAAAGGGTTTCAGAATAGTGATTTTTTGAGACCGGTTTGGGGTCGCTGCGATGCGTAGAAAAAAAAATAAAAATACAATAGCGGTTCCCATATAAGGCAACATCCTGATTTACGAATCAACCTGTAACTGCCGAACGGTGCGAGGTGACCCCCCCCCCACCCATACGATTTTTTGCTTGCCTCGGCCTGACCTTTCACCTCCTGCATTATTTCCCTCCCACCTCTGAACACCCTGTATAAATATAAAGATAACCCAATCAGTAGAGCCAGCACTAGAGCGGGTATTCGAAATATTGGAAAGTAATATACAATTTCAGACCAAGACTTTGAAACTTTCTGCAGAAAGCGAAATATTTAAATTAATTAACCAAACCGCATTTAAAACCCTAGGTAATGAAATATGAAAGAATAAAATAATTAAAATCTTATATATAAAATTCTCGTGTCACAATGTTCGTTCCCGTACTCCTCCGAAACGGCTTGACCGATTCTCATGAAATTTTGTGAGCATATTGAGTAGGTCTGAGAATCGGCCAACATCTATTTTTTATACCCCTTAGTGATAAGGGTTGTCCACCCTTAACATTTTTCTTTAATTTTTAGACATTTTTTTAATTTCTTTATTTTTTTTATTATGTCGCATTAAAAAATACATACAACCCTAAATTTTTACCCTTTTATCACCAACCCCTATTTTTTAATAGCCATTTTAGTAATTTAATCATTTTTCATCCCCGGTCGATAACTGATCAATCGTCATTTAATTAGTTATCCCCGCCAGTTGTCTACAGGTGTCACTTCAGTAAACAGCACGGAGTAGGGATGAGAACGAAGCGGGTCTCCTGTTTCTCTCACACAATAAGACTTCTCTCACTCCCTTCACAGTTGTCGGCCATCATTATTGTTTATGCATCAAGTGTAGTAGCAACGTTGACAATTATTATTTTGCTATCTCAGTGTAACTCTCATATTAACTATTAATCATTCCTATTTTATTATGCAATAATAATAAAATTATCAATTTTTGAGTGTATTTTGCACGATTAGTTAGTCAAGTGATTTTCATAACCTCAAAAGTACTCAACACGTGGCACGAGCTTCCACCAACAACGGCTTTTGTGTTGTAAGTATACTTCTTTTTATTTATATCGAAAATGTTGTTGGAAACGGTCAAAAAAGTTTCGGTGGAATTTAATTTTTATTAAAATTGGGCAAACTTTTTTTTTGTATTCATTTTTTTTTACCATTTCTAACCATATTTTCGATATGATTATGAAAAATAAAATTTTTCGCTTTTGTAAAACAGTCTAATGTTTACATGAATATGTAAATGAATGTGTGTACAACCAAATATTAAATACATTATAACTGAGGAGCAAGCATGCAAAACTCATCATGTCCACTTTTTAAAAAAATTGAGTTTTCACTGTGACCCGATGTAAATGCATCGTTTCCATATATTAGTGATCTAAAATTCGTGCAAAAGTTATTTTATCATGATTTCAAATTAGTTCAAAAACCAGCAAATCAATCAAAACTTATCATGTCAACAAAAGTTTGTTTCATTTATTCACTCAAACATAACTTGACATCTCCAATGTTAGAATCCTGCAGAGTTTAGCAAAAGTGGACATATTTTGTTTGCAAAGTATAATGAAACTTGAATTGTTTTGTTCAGTTTTGTCGCGAACTTGTATATTTCGTTAAAGCTAATCATGAAAAGTTATTCAGTTGATGCCAAACATTTGTGCAGGTTGCATCTAGTGAAGTGTTCATTTAACCAAAATGGAAAATATTAAGGTCGGTTCTATTTCACAGGGTTCTCGAAAAAGATTAAAAAAAAGTACTAGTGCGCGAGATGAAGCTAAACAGAAAAGGTATTATATTAAGTTTTGTTTATACTAGTGCTACTAAATTAAATGCATGTGTATGTTTTGTTGTAAGACATGAAAATAAGGACAAAGCGTTGGAAAAGTTCAAGAGGCCTTGCACGCACAGCACGAAGAGATATTCTTGCATGAAAGTGTCTTTGAATGACATAAAAGACGCTCGAAATAAATTATATAAAACTGAAGACAAGGTGGAACAAGATCAGCGATTGTGCCTTTATATCTCGGCCAAAGATGTTAAACGGAAACGGCACCGTAATATTGCAGCTTCTTCAAAGGCAAAAACTTTCTCCACTACTTTCTATGTAAAGTCAATTATTATTTTTTTGTTTAATTTATTTTAAGTCTAAATACTTTGTAGTTTCGGACATCTGATGGAACTAAGAGCGTTTGTCGGGAATTCTTTTGTTCTGCCTTAAATAGGATGCTTAAAATCATCTCCATTGTGGCGTAATGTTGAAAAAGTACAGCTGAAAGTAAATATGCGCGTTCAAATGCTTCAAGATCCGCTGAAACATTTTCAAAACAACTCTTAGATATCGGTGATGGAAAAGTTGCTATAGATGAAACTGGATACGTAAAATTACCGACCGATTTCTGCACAATCGCTGATTCGCAAGATACTCTCATTGAACAAATATTTCCCGATGTACACACACAGTACATAAATCATGAGTGGCTTGCAGAAAGAGCAATTTTAGCAGCAAAAAATGTAGACGTTGACAATTTAAATCTGAAGATACAAATGTTGTTGCCAGGGAACTTGGTATCATATAAATCTTGTTCACGCTATAGCATTAAGAGATTGATATTGTTTATTAGTGTTACTGTCGTAATTGATTAATTAATGATATATAATTTTAAGGAATAAATTATAATAACTTAAAAATAATGTTTGCCTTTTGTTATTTTTATTTTCCCTCATCGTTCACAGCGCTCCATGCCTATTTCACGCATATACCACATTCTTACACACTTACAATAAGTAAGCTATTTTTTGTCTACACTAGAAATTACTTAAAAATTATTTATATGGCAAAACAACTAGTTTGAAGACACCTTAAGGAAAATCTTCTTTAACTTAAATACAGTGGACGCTTTATTATAATTGCGCCAACACTGAAAAGTGTACTTTCCGATTTTGGATACTAAGCCGCTTGTGTTTTTAGGACGCTGATTATATGGTAATTGCGCCAACGCTGGAGTGTGCTTTCCGATTTTTTTTTTTTTTTTTTTTTGGTTTGACACTTATTACAATTGCGGTGAATATTCTCCTTTTGGATTTTGTTGTTTATAAGCCGGTTGTGTTTTTAATTTGACTCCTATTTTAACTGGTCGAATTGAACAACGAAGTCATAGAAACAAAATCAGATCAATTCGAAATAGAAACAGAAACGTTTATTTTAATTCATCGATTGAAAATAATGGCGATGATAAAGTAGGTAATGATTTATTAGATGATTCTTTAAAGTGCGCATTGTAATTAGTGTTACGAAATTTTAGTTCATTTTATTGCGGCCAATTGAATTTACGTTGCATACATTTTCGAGCGAGAAATTTTGAACCTGGAATTACTCAAGGAAATAGAAATGCATTATCTTTATGTTGTCATAAGGGCAAAGACCATGTGTCACCTTATACTCAAAAAGATATTTTTAAAAGTCTTTATGATGGCCTTAAATCATATGATTCTGTAATTAAAAGTAGATCGAAACATTATTTTAATTCTATTCGATCATATAACTCTTCTTTTACGAATATGTAATAGAAATGAAATTATTACAAGAGATGTATGCATGTTAATTAGAGCAAAAGTTACACATTGTCAATTGTACGTAGCAGACAATCGAGTTCGTTCATTTGATGTATTAAAATTTTATATTTCACATTGCTCTCAACAGGGTTATTTGATTAATAATGACAGAATATTTACTAAAAATATTGTTTTTAATGAAATCGTTGAGCCATCAAATTTCAAAAGTTCGGAAAGTAATTTCGTTTTTTCCCGACAGATGATTTAATTGTATTTTTTTGCACCCAACTTCAAACTTAAGCCGTATAATTTTTATATGCTTTGAGAGCTCATATAGCAAGGCTTGTGTGTGAAAAATTCCAATTAATTCTACGCAGTAGTTTTTGGTTGGTGCCTTATAAAAATGGAGAGCGATAAGCAGCATTTTCGACATACAGTGTCGGCCAAAACAAAGGGAACTAAATGGAATAAAATCAATTTCCTTCGATATTTCTGTATTACAAGTCTTTACTTCAAAAACAAAATATTATTATTAATTATCTCAGTGCTCTCTATTATTCCTAATACAAATTATCGTAAAACCGTAAATCAATAAAAAATTAAAACTCAAATACGGTAACACTTCCATTTTACACAAGGTCAAAACAAAGGGAACTAGAAAGAGAATTTTGTATTTCTATTGAAATTGTTGGCAATAAATGTATAGTTATTAGCGTGAGTCATCTATGACAGTTATTGGAAGGCAAATTGCTTACTAAAGTAAACTGATCTGTGGATACTACAATAAATATTAGTGCGGAGAAAAATAATAAGATATAGCGCGAAATAAATATAATACTGCATTTAAATTAAGGATAATTGCCGATTATGAGCAAGGTTTAGCGCAAAAACGAATCTAAGTTTAATCTGCAATATTCAGATGAGATGATACGCGTTCGAAGACGGCCGGGTCAGCGGTTGAACCCAAGGTATTGTATTCCAACAGTGAAGCATGGAGGAGGAAAAGGTGTGATGGTTTGGGGATGTGTTTCCGGTCAAGGAGTTGGACCACTACATCGAATTGATGGTATCATGGACAGCTTCCAGTATAAAAATATACTGGAAAGAGTAATGCTGCCATATGCCGAGGATAATATGCCATTGAAATGGAGGTTCCAACATGACAATGACCCGAAACACACCTCCAAGCTTCTAAAAACATGGCTAAATGAAAAGAAGATTGATGTTTTAAAATGGCCAGCGCAGTCTCCCGACTTAAACCCAATCGAGAACCTCTGGGCTATAGTAAAACAGAAGGTTGGAAAACTTGGGAAATTTAGAAATGCTGATCAATTATATGAAGCGGTTAAAACTGAATGGAACATGATTTCTCCACAAATAGTTGATAAAATTATTAGTTCTATGCCGAAGAGATGTTATGAAGTTATAAAAAATAATGGATACTCAACTAAATATTAAGATTTGTTGTAATAAAATGAAATTACTTTTAAGTTTTCTTATCAGTTCCCTTTGTTTTGACCTTGTGTAAAATGGAAGTGTTACCGTATTTGAGTTTTATTGTTTTATTGATTTACGGTTTTACGATAATTTGTATTAGGAATAATAGATAGCACTGAGATAATTAATAATAATATTGTGTTTTTGAAATAAAGACTTGTAATACAGAATTGCTTTTATTCCATTCAGTTCCCTTTGTTTTGGCCGACACTGTATCTTACTGCTTCACTACAGAAAGGGTAAAAATGCTGTTCAAGCCAGAAAGAAATTGACCGATGTGTATGGAGAAGGTGTGTTGACAGTACGCCAGTGCCAGAACTGGTTCGCTAAATTTCGATCCGGTAATTTTGATGTCGAAGATGCACTACGTTCGGATAGGCCGGTTGAAGCTGATAAAGACGCGATAAAGGCATTAGTTGATGCGAACCGGCGAATAACAACACGTGAGATCGGATTGAGGTTAAATTTATCAAATTCAACAGTTTATGACCACTTGAAAGGCCTGGGATTATCCTCGAAGCTCGATGTATGGGTTCCCTATGTTCTCACAGAAAGAAATATGTGTCGCCGCATCGACGTCTGCGATTCGCTTCTCAAACGTCACGAAAATGATCCGTTTTTGAAGCGCATCATCAGTGGGGACAAAAATGGGTTGTATACAACAACGTCAAACGCAAGAGGTCATGGAGCAAAAAATATGAACCGGCTCAAACCATTTCCAAAACCGATATTCACCAAAAAAAGGTGATGCTGTCTGTTTGGTGGGATTTTAAAGGAATCGTTTTTTTTGAGCTTTTACCAGATAACACAACGATTAATTCGGAAGTCTACTGTCATCAGCTGGACAAGCTGAATGATGCACTTCAACAGAAAAGGCCAGAACTAATCAACAGAAAAGGTGTAGTGTTTCACCAAGACAACGCGAGACCTCGCACAAGTTTGGTCACTCGCCAAAAGCTTTTACAGCTTGAATGGGATACAATGCCACACCCACCATATTCTCCAGACCTGGCACCATCGGATTATTATTTGTTTTATTTTTTAGACGGTAAAACCTTCACCTCAAATGAGGAGGTCAAAAACCACCTCGATCAGTTTTTTGCCAGCAAAGACCAAAAATTTTATGAACGTGGAATTATGCTACTACCAGAAAGATGGCAAAAGGTGTTGGACCAGAACGGCCAATATATAATTTAATAAAGTATTTGTTTATTATACGAAAACTGTTTTTCATTTCCACAAAAAAAAAAAACGAAATTACTTTCCGAACAACCCAATAAAATCTTATTATATTAAATTTGGGAAATTCAAAAAGTCATTGACTTATCAAACTCTCTTCGTATATTGCAACCAATTGGCTACTAGTTTTCAAGGAAAATACAGGGCTGGCAAGCTAATTAGCACACCCCTATGACATTTTTTTGTCTTGCATATTTTTCTAACATGCTTCTTTTATATCCGCATTAGTGTGAAAGGTTTCAAAGATCTGTTGATCCTCTTGCTTAATTAGCACTTAAGGTAACAGTTGTGCAATAGCGTTGTGAGCTATACGAGTTTAATAGTTAAAGTGTTCTTTTTGCTTTGGAAATTTAATTAGTCCACCCTAACCTTTTGATGCGAAAACGTGGAAAATTTTAGTTTTTAGTGAGAGTATATAGTTTGTTTGACTTCATCTTATTTTTGTGAGAATATTTGCGAAGTAAGAACAATTATGGGCAAGAACAAGATTCAACAAAGGAAGAACGGAGGTTAATTTGGAATTTATTCCTTAAGGAGCAAAATATCAGCAAAATTGCCAGAATAATAGGCTGTTCCAGGAAAAAAGTGCAAAATACTCTTAAACACTATCGAGAGTATGGAACTTTTGAGAATCAAAGGCAATCCAGGCCGTGGAAGACTTCTAAGCGAGAGGACAGTCTCATAGTAAGACATGCTCTTCGGGACCCATTCGCCACTTCGGTAGAAATTAGAGCTCGTATGGAGGAGAATTACGACGTTAACATCTCGGATAGGACTGTTAGGCAGCGGCTACTCGAAAATAACCTGCGAGGTTGTCAGAGTCTCAACAAACCTAAAGTTACGAAAGGTAACCGAAAAAAACGGCTTGATTTCGCCAGAAGCCACAGACTAAAATGCCAAACATTTTGGAATTCCGTTATTTGGAGTGATGAATCCAAATTTAATGTGACCGGACCTGATGGGAGGACTTACGTACGGCGTCCACCAAACAAGGAACTGGATCCTAAGTACACCAGGAAGACGGTTAAGTTTGGTGGTGGCAGTGTTATGGTTTAGGGCTGCTTTAGCGCTTATGGGGTTGGACCTATAATTGAAGTAAAGGGCAGAATGGACGGTGTAATGTATAAGAACATATTGGCCAACCATCTCGAAGAATTCGCGGAAGATTTGCCACTGTCAGCATAAAGCCAATGGATACCACCTTGATCAAAAAGTTCCCGGAATAACCACCGTGTGGCCCACCCATTGTTCTGATTTGGGTTCTTTTTTTTTTGTTAAATTGGTACATCGGTTGGTAACATTCCCTGTAAATATTAGCGTCATAGCTCTACATTTGCAAAAGTTACGTGGCCGAGAATACACCTCTATCTGTGTGTGTTGGCGATTTTTTACAATTTGAAAAATGGATTTAAATTTGCAACAACGAACTTGCATTAAATTTTGCGTTAAAAACGGATTTAATGGTGCGCAAACGCTGAAAATGTTGGAAAAGTGTTTCGGCAACGATTCTCTAAAGAAAACGGTCGTTTACCAGTGGCATGAGCGGTTTAAAAGTGGTCGTGAGTTAATCAGAGATGATGAACGCAAAGGCAGACCATCGACTTCGAAAATCGACGAAACCATTGATAAAGTAACAGAAATGTTGAAGCAGCAAAGTTGGTGCCAAAAGACCTCAATTTCATGCAAAAACGAGACCGTGTTGACGTCGCAAAAGAGATGATTTGTGAGGCTAAATCCGATCCCACATTTATTAAAAGGATCATTACTGGAGACGAAACGTGAGTTTATGAGTACGACACGCAATCCAGACATCAAGCAAGTGAATGGCGTTTACCAAATGAGCCGAGACCAAAAAAACCACGTCGTTTTCAGTCAAAAAAGAAGGTAATGCTTGCCGTTTTCATGGATTACAACAGTGTAGTGCATCATGAATTTTTGCCAGAGGGTCAGACAGTAAACATTTGTATTATTTGGGCGTTATGAGACGTTTGCGTGAAGCAATTCGCCGTAAGAGATCAGAATTGTGGGCAGAAAACTCGTGGATTTTGCACCATGATAACGCACCGTCGCACAATGCCATCATTATTCGTAATTTTTTGACAAAAAATGCAACAAATACCATCCAACAGCCACCGAATTCACCTGATTTGGCACCATGTGACTTGTTAGGAAATGCTGAGATCACGGATGACCAGGCATTTCCTAACATCTGCGGTCGAGCACACGGTGGCTAACACCTGGCTTAAAAATGCACCGAGCAAAATGTCACGACGGCCCACCTGTGCGCGCTAAAGGTCATGTTTCAAAACATTGCACCTGTTAAGTAACACAGGCCGCTGACTGCCGGTGACTAAGAAAACTGAGTGCCCCAAGTGCAAATCAGCAGCACTGACCTAGGTAACGAGGTAAGCTTTGGAGGAAGTCTTCACCAGTCGATCGGGAGAAGTCAAGTGAAGACTAGAAACAGAGTCGATCGGGAGAAGTCAAGTGAAGACTAGAAACAGAGTCGATCGGGAGAAGTCAAGTCAAGAAACGCAGAGTCGATTCGAGAGGAATAAACTAAATTAGTAATTACGAGTCCGAGTCAAGAAACACAGAATCGAGTACGCACGTACGTGGATTGCCGGGGCTTAAGAATTAAGTAAATAAAAGTGATTGGTATTTAACGAAGTCGTGAGTTTTATTGTGCGGGTATCGCAGGGAGTTCGACCCCCTTACAACAAAATTGGCGCAGCCGGTATTCGGGAGTTGTTTTTTGTTTCCCTGGAGAAAAGTGTGAACCTGTTCTTCAACCATCAAGGGAGGACGAGAGGACGGCCGAACCCCGTGACAGCCTGCAGACGACATCACGACATCACATCCATCCAAGGACCTGACGCATCACGGCAACAATCGACGTATGTACCGTAAGCATAGTATTAAGTAGTATATTTCTAAAATTAAGTGCGGCCGTTTGGGTCGATGAGTCGGAGAGCAGGTGCGAGCTATGAAATGCGTGTGAATAGCGTTCGGATTTGTGGCCTTGAATTGATGAATGAAATATAAGGAGGTAGGTATTTTTGATGTCCCTTTGTTCATCTTTTCGTTAGGAGGGGATCTGGGGGACCATAGGAATGCATTTGAACGGTAAAATATTTAGTTTAAACGTGGCCTCAGAGCGTGCAGTGCTCGCGTTTAGGCGTGTTTTTGACATCAAATTTTCATAAAAAAATGTTTAGAGACGTTAAAAGTTCGCGTGCAAAAGGGACAGGAACAGCTCCCGGTCGCCGATATAAAAAACGAAAATCATTTCCCGTTTCAAGTGAACTGGAAACGGAATACACGTCTACATCCGCACAAAAATTGGCTTCGTCGTCCAACTTCGCCCCAACGCTCACACTTACAACAGCATACGTGTTTTTACACTTCAATTTAGTTTTTTCCGAACTATCAAAAATTTTAAAGTGTAAAACATTCGTGTCCACGAATCGATAACAAAGCTTACGAAATTAATCGCAAAATAGTATTCGTAATGCGCCTTTTAGGTGTCGGATTTCAAGGGCTACATTGTTTCTGTTCGCTGATGGATCTTGGCCAATTTACAAAACACTACTTCTACGCTGCTCTCGAAAATGCACACATCGCTTGTCTCAGCGTCTTTGCTTCTGTAATGAGACATGCTAGTAAACAAGAAAAAGATCTAACTGCTCAGGATGGAGAAGGAAAATTTACTGTTTCTGGAGATGGTTCATGGAGCAAAAGGGGTCACACGTCTAATTTTGGCGTTATGACATTGATCGGCAACAAATCAAACAAAGTTCTTGATTTAATTGTAAAATCGCGTTATTGTCACGGATGCAAGAGTAAGGAATCGAAAAAGGGCACCGTGGAGTATGATATTTGGATGGACAATCACGAACCAGAGTGCACACTGAATCACAATGGAAGTTCGGGTAAAATGGAGCCTGACGGTGTTCTCGAGATGTTTCAGCGCGCCCTTGAAATGCATGGTGTAAATTATGAAAGGTACATCGGAGATGGAGATGTAAAAATAATGAATGTGTTGAAAGCTCATTTCCCGAATGTTGTGAAAGCCGAGTGTATCAATCACGTGGGAAAGCGAATGGGTTCGCAATTACGCAGCGTTATAAAAAAAGCAAAAAAAGGCGACCAATTAGGTGGAGTTGGTCCTGGCAAACTTACAGGAGTCATGATAACAGAAATTACGGCTTACTATGGACTGGCGATTAGACGCAATCTTCATTCTTCTGAGGCAATGAAAAAAGAAATTTGGGCAATATACTACCACAAATTATCGACCGATGAGAATCCGCAACACCAAAACTGTCCTGAGGGCCCCGAATCATGGTGCAAATGGAGGCGCGCTGAAGCTGCGAATGCGCTGTCCTCGTTTCACCACACCAAACCACCCTTGGATCCTAAAGTTCAAGAAGCCATTTATCCGATTTTCGAAAAACTGACGGAGGAAGAGTTGTTGAAAAAATGTGAAGGAGGGTACACACAAAATAATAATGAAAGCTTCAATGCGACGATCTGGCAAATCGCACAAAAGTCCCAATTCTGCGGGTCGAAAATCATTGAAATCGCGGCTTGCACAGCAGCTTGCATTTTCAATGAAGGGTTCAATCCCGTTTTAAAAATGATGGAAATCATGGGAATTAAAATTGGAGAACAGGCGCAATTGTTCGCGACCAACAGAGACGAGGGCCGGCTGCGCGACGCCGAACGCAGCCTCGAGTACAACTCGCATGAGGCGCGAACCGCGAGGAAAAAGGCGAAAAAGCAACAGGAGGAAGAATTCGAACGTGAGGAAGGGATTTTGTATGGTCCTGGGATCGATGTGTAGACGGTAATAAAAAAAAATCCCGCCAAAAGTCCACTTTGTTCGTGAGAAAGTACACTTTTTTCTAGCCAAAATGTACTTTCAACTTTGACAAGCGATATCTCCGTTCGTCAAAACGTTGGCGGTTGCGCTAATTAAAAGAAAACCGCTCATAATTTTTTCATGAAACTTGGCACACATATTTTTATTATATATACACCCAATGTGGCAGAATTATTTTTTTTTTTCAAAGTTATTGCCAAAAAACTAAAAAAAAAACCGACGAAAAAACGACCTTTTTTTTCAAGTGTCCGCCATTTGTTAATTTTTATTCAATTTTAATATCTGTCCCTACCACAATGTGTTAAATAAAGTAAATTTTTAATAAATTTATGAATTTTTCATTTTAGACCGCCTGAGACAAAAAGATTCACGCAACCAGCCGGCCGTATCGGAAACTTTGAAGACCTGGAGGGGGGGGTTTCCGGTTCCTGAGTGACTCAACAAAAATCAGAGATGTAGTCGAAGGATCAATAAAATGTTTAAAAAAAAATTGTTGTCCTACCTCAAATACTTTTCTTGTAAAAAAATCACAAAAATGACTTATTTTTTGGCTCGAAAAATCGGACAGTCCCCTTAAGAATTAAGTAAATAAAAGTGATTGGTATCTAACGAAGTCGTGAGTTTTATTGTGCGGGTATCGCAGGGAGTTCGACCCCCTTACAACAGACTTCTTTTTGTTCAATCGTATCAAAAAAACACTACGGGGAACGCGCTTCAGCAGCCGAGAGGAAGTAATCGAAAAATCGCAGGAAGCACTGATGGGCATACCGAAAATCGAATTTAAAAAATGTTTCGAGGATTGGATCAAGCGCTGGCATAAGTGTGTTGCAGTCGATGGGGATTACTTTGAAGGTGACAATATAGATTTGGCTGAATAAACTTGTATTTTTAATTTTCTGAATAAATTCCGGGAACTTTTTGATCAAGATGGTATATATACAGTATACGACAAAAGTATACATACCCAATGTAATTTTATAAGAATTTTGTCAAAAAAACTTTTAAACTCATTACTGGCAACACAAGTCTGCAATAAATACGCGTCGTAAAATTCCCGTTAGATTTCGTACTAACAAAATAGCGATAGCTAGTTTAGTCAGTGCAGTTCTTGATGCGACAAAAGTATACATACCGTGAGTTTTTTAATACTCTGGAAACTTATAGTGGAAATCAATTACGTGGAAACTACATATTTGATCTCTATTGTATACCACTGCGTGGTAAAAGAAATTTGTATTAGACATAAAATATGGAGTTTAACAGTCAAAATTTAATATTTATAGTAAAACATGCCTACATCACCGGAAATTAGCATCGATCTGCGAAAGTTAATTGTTGATGATCACTTAAATGGATTAGGATATGGCAAAATAGCTGCTAAATACAAAAAAAGTAAATCCACAGTCCAAACAATAATAAACAAATATAAAAACAGCGGCAGTGTTGAGAATTTACCAAGAACGGGGCGGCCTAGGAAAACAACAGTCCGCGATGACGTCAGAATTATAAGAGAAATAAAAAAAGAACCGACGTCATCAGCTAGAAATATTAAAGAGAAGCTATCTGTTAATGTTTCTGAGCGGACCATTCAGCGTCGAATTCGCAAAAGTGGATTTACGAGTCATTTTAAAATAAGGAAGCCTTGTATTTCGCAGAAGAACCGAAAAAAGCGTCTGGAATTCGCCAAAAAATATTTAAATATGCCCCTTTCTTTTTGGCAAAAGGTTATTTGGAGCGACGAAAGCAAATTTGAAGGTCGACAGAGAGTATGGCGACGCCCACATGAAAGACTGCAACAAAAGTGCATTCAGACCAGAACTAAACATGGTGGTGGAAACGTTCTGGTGTGGGGTTGTTTCAGCTATCATGGCTTAGGAAATTTGATTTTAGTAGACCAAAAAATGACTGGAGCATACTACGTTCAAATTTTGTCAAATCACCTAGTCTTCAGCACACAAAATGAGTATCGCCGACAATTTCATATACCAGCAAGATAACGACCCCAAACATACGAGTCGAATTGCAAAAGAATACTTCATACAAAGTTCTATAAATGTCTTGGAATGGCCTGCGCAAAGTCCAGACTTGAATCCTATAGAACATTTGTGGAACTATTTGGACGAAAAAATTAACCGATCTGAGTGCAACATGAACAGGGTTGCATTTTTTGATAAGTCACTAGCTTGCTGGAATAACATACCCCAGGATTTTGTTCAAAATCTGGTTGTCAGTATGCCGCGGCGTCTATAGGCTGTAATTGATGCAAAAGGCCTGCACACAAAATATTAAGACTATATTTGGATCGGGTAAGCCTTAAATAAACTTACGTACGTATACTTTTGTCACTCTAATTTTTCCCATTTTTCCAGATAAGTTTAAAATCTCGTTTTATGGATCAATTGAATAACATCTTTTGTTAAGTTTTAAATGCTACTTTATCATTTGTTTTATTTAATATATTATAAAAAACATCAGTTCGTTTAATATATTATAAAAAACATCAGTTCGTTTTTTGTTGAATAAATTAAGAAGAAACTTTATTTATGCAAGGGTACGTATACTTTTGTCGGATACTGTATGTATATATAATAAATATAAAATCCTTAATTTTAATTCAGAAATGAGCTTCATCACTAAACACAATGCTTTGATAAAAATGCTTATCTTTGGCCAGTTTCAAATTAGCCCAATCAGCAAAAATGCGACGTAAACGATGGTCATTTGGCTTTAATTCTTGCACGAGCTGTATTTTATAGGCACGTAAGCCAAGATCATTGTTGATGGTTTTGAATCGAGAAGAGTAGAATTAGTGCGAAAACGATCAATAACTGCACGAATTGCTTGCTCACTAGGTCGATTATGTTGACCGTAAAATGGACGAAGTGCGAAGTGCGAAGTGCTATGAACTTCGCGAAAGGGCGAAAAGTGCAATGTCTGACTCCTCATAACAGTACTACTGACTGATCGATACATTCTACCAAAACATTTTTTTTTCTCAGTGCGGAAGAATATAAGAATTTTTCCTAGGTGTACTCGATAATGCGCAAAACTAATGAATTTTTTAACAATTTACTAGAAATTTATAAGTGTGCTATAATTATGAAACGAACCTTACTCCATTTTTAGAGAAACTAAGAAGTGGACCAAACGAGTTGTAATATTTTTAATCAATTGTGCGCGTTTTAATTCGTTTAAAACGTACACAACATTGAACGGAAAGAAGATGACATATAAGAAATTCTTACACAAAGCGGCAATTTCGTGGAAAGATTATCATGCATAAAGAAGCATAAACTTAAGGGGACATTTACATCAGTTGGGTCAAAAAAATGATTTTTTTTTTTTTTGCTTAATCGATAGATATATCGGTTAAAAATATTATGTCAAAATTCCAAATCGGTATCTTAAGTAGTTCCGAAGTTACAGGTCATTAAAGAGGCGTGCCTCCCGCCGAGCGGCACAAAAACTGGCCTCCGTCAGATTTCAAGGCACCGATTACGTCAAGTGCAGGCTGCGTAGCTACCGCCGTATCAGCCGTATCAATGATACGGGGCCCCCGGGCTACAGAGGCCCCTAACGTGTGTAAACAAAAATTAGTGAAATGCTATCCCCAATGTCACTTAATCTCGTGTTTCCTGAGAAAAAATATATAAAAAAAACTGTCATACATGCCTATAGAGTTTTTACTTCAGAAATGACAAAAGTCAAAAAGCAATCTCTTCTTTTCCCGGGTTAAGCACTGCGAATCCAAGTGTGTTTAACATGCTAAGCCTCTTCAATGTTAAATACCGTACACAAACTATAGATTTTTCACACACTATGAAACGTATACAAAGTGTCTACAAATCATGTATAGTTTGTTTATGGGCATTTTACATTAAACGCATTTTATGCGTGTTATTTTTATACGTTTGTAAAATCTTGGGATTTGCAGTGAGCGTGCGCCCAAAAGTTAGCAACATCGTACATCGGTTATTGCGGGATTTCCCCGTTTGAGTCAAACCACGAAGAGCAATATTTACGCGTTTTATTTCATTCCGGTTCAACTGTTATTACATTGTAATACAATACAATCTTGTTCTTCTGATTATTTACTGGTTAATTAGTTTGATTTGTAAAAAAAATGAGTGAAAGGAAAAGAGAATATCCCAGTGGAGCTATGAAAAGAAAAAATAAACAGAAAAGGGAGGAGGTTATAAAAAAAATGCCCAAAATTTCTTCATTTTTTCAGCAATCAGCTTCTGTGAGTGATTTAGATTGCAATGGTAAGTACTACCTATTTATCTACCAGTAGCGAAGGGTGAATTTTGTTTTTCGAAAGAACAATGGCAACCTTCAATATATGAAAATACCTGATCACGTATTGTAACGAGCAATAATAAGTATTTTGCTTTGATTTTCTTCATTAGTAGTTGATTATTACTTTCAAAGCCATTTTTCTTATAATGCTAGGAGAATAGATAATTTAGACTTTAAGATTTTTAGGTTCTGTCGCCCACAAAAAAATATAAATTCCGAATTTTTGACCAAATACTCATAACCTTACGTATCGTACGTTATTTAACATATATTTTTTTAATTTATCTCAACACTATTTTAGTCCTCTAGTTTCGAATAATTAAAAAAAATCTTTACTGTATTAATTTTATTCAATTATATTTTTAGATTCTTCTAAAGCACATTCTCCATTAAATGTCCATCCGGAAATAGAAGAAACCCAAGTCGATGATTCTAAGACGTCTGAAGAATTTTATAATATAATTTCGTCAGATAGAGGAAATTATGGTGACAGTCCAACTGAATGCGAACGAAAAATAATTTTTAAATTGGGTCCATTTAAACCACAAGGACCGTTTCCAAAAGATTCAGAAACAAAGCGATGTTTTTCAGCCTATCATTATTCATATTTAAATAAGGCTGGCATAAAAATTCCAAGACCATGGTTATGTTATTCTAATGTTTTAAACAAACCGTATTGCCACTTCTGTTGGTTATTAGCAGATCGTCAAAGCAAATCGTACTCCTCTGCATGGGTTAACGGTGTTTCCGTTAGAAGCAATTTTACGCAATGTATATTTGACCATGAAAACTCACAGCAGCATATTAATGCATCCCTATCTTATAATAATTGGTTACAAGGAAATACCATCGATACTTCATTGCAAAGTGAAATCAATAGTAAAATTACATTCTGGAGAGATGTATTGCATCGTATAATAAATGTTATAATTACTTTAGCATCATGTAATTTACCTTTAAGAGGCCATGATTCTGATTCTGGAAATTTTAAGTCAATTTTACGTTTACTGTCTAATTATGATCCTATTTTAAAAGAACTTCTTTTAAAACCGAAAGGCGAAATAAATTATTTAAGCCCTATGATTCAAAATGAAATTATTAATTTGCTTGGTACCGCAGTTAAGAATAATATCATCTTAGCAATTAAAAAGCCGTCAGCCGTCAGGTACACAGGGGGGTCACACATGGGCACAGGGGGAACAACATGTAACACCTTGGTGTACGTGCCGTAACTGTGTCTATGTGCCGGATCTGTGTATACTGATGGCAGTGCGACTATACCCTCCCCGTGGGGGCGGCTGGAAACAGGCACCCGGTATGGTCATGTCTCTGCCGGGTGTGCTGGCTAATTGTAGTCGGGCGGAGAGATGGTAACTCTCTTAAGAAAAAACCGCGGTGGATACCGGTCGTACGATGACCCAATTCGGCCATGCTGACCGGAGTCGTATTGGCGGGAGCCAGCCTCTCCTGGTAGGGTCACCCATGTCAGACGGGGGATTGGCGAGTATGGGCCAGGGCCACCAACCCCCCTAACCCAAGGGTGTCATGTGATCCGTGCCCATTGGTTGGTTTGCAGCCAGGGGGTAATACCGGCTGTATTCGAACGGAGCCTTCCTGATACCTGTCCGCCTCAGGTCGTAACTACGGACTTGCCATGCAAGGGGCGCTGCATGGTGGACACTCTTCCCCAATTCCTACCCTTGACCACTAGTAGTGCCTCGTCACGAAAGTGGTCGTAAGAACCAGTTAATGAGTTCCATCAAACCTGCCTCGGACAATTCTGAGGCGCAGAATCCTGCTCCTTCGCTAACCCACAAAGGGAAGCGATCATTGCTATCTCAGGGCGTTGCGATCGGTAACCCCTGTCCCAAACCCTCCGTGGCTAACCCAAGGTCAGCCCGGAAATCCAAACCTAACCCCATTCGAGGGACATCTCGCGAAACGACCGCGGCTGGTAAGCTCGGTTGTGGAGATGCTCTGCGCGCATCGACAGCGCTTGTGTCCGTGGGCAAACCTGGACCTAGCAAAGTCAAGGCGCCTTCCCGGGCACCCCAGCCCTCCATCTCCTCTTCGGTGCTTGGCAGCTCGGCTCAGGCTATGCCTGGACCAAGTAGGATCACAGCACCATCTAGGGAGTCGCAACCCACTTCCTCAGCGAAGAGGCGTGGCAATCCCTCTCTTCAGACCTTCAAAGAAAGAAGGTCAGCGCAGCGGTTCCTGAACAGGATTAAGAACATCCCGGAGAAGGAACTCTCTGAGAAGGACAAAACTTCTCTGGTGTGGGCCAGCAAAGTGCTCGCAGCAGGCAAAAGGCAGCGCTCGCAGGACGAGCAAGAGCCGGCCTCCACGAAGCGGCCAAAGACAGCTCCCCAGACGGTCAGGC
This sequence comes from Philonicus albiceps, assembly GCA_963969385.1. Taxonomy (NCBI): domain Eukaryota; kingdom Metazoa; phylum Arthropoda; class Insecta; order Diptera; family Asilidae; genus Philonicus; species Philonicus albiceps. The sequence goes on from OZ017773.1 coordinate 9,917,369, forward strand.
CGACTAAGCCATTTAGTGAAGTGGCAAAGGACGGCCTGATCCTGGCTGTCATAAACCGCAGCGATCCGGATGGCGCTATCTCCTTGGACAACTGGAGATCGGTCCGGATTGCGCTACTCGGCGTCTTTATGGACGTCATGGAGAGAAACCCCGGCCCTACCCCCTGTTGCTCAGATGCTGGGTGGTATCGAGGTCGGGTGAAATTAATCGCTTGCGAGGATCAGAGATCGGCAGATCTTTATAAAGCAGCGATTTCCTGTTTGGGCGAAGTCTGGCCAGGTGCCAGGCTCGAGGTCGTGTCCAGGGACGAGATCCCGAACAGACCGAGAGCCAGGACGTGGATCCCGGCGGAGCCCTCCGAACCAGAAAAGATCCTGGCCATCATGCGAATGTGCAATCGCAACCTTCCGACCCATGATTGGAGGATTGCACAGGTCGGAGAGGTCAAGGGCAAAACGAGGCAAGCCATTGTTATCCTAAATGAGGAATCTCTGGCACCTCTAGCGGCTAAGGGTGACAAAATCTTTTACGGCTTCGACTCCATCGTGCTGTCCGTCTATTCGAAGGACAGGAGAGTCGAAAGACCTGATGGTGTCGCTGGACAAAGTGGAGAGACCAGCACCGTAGTAGAAGCAAAGACTTTGGCCGGTGCTGAGAAACTCCCGACATCATCTCCGTCAGCACCCATGGATGAGGGTAGCGATACGCTATCAACCTCTGGATTGTTGGGAGATTTTTTCATTCAGGATGACCTGGAGGAAGACATCCTACTCTCAGACGCCGATGACGCCGAGGTGACGATGATAGAGGCGTCCCCTATCCAGCGAGAGCAAGCTGAGAGTGGTGCAGATTAATCTACACCACTCTAAGGCAGCGTCCGCTGCACTCCTCCTGCGCCTATCGCAAAAGGGGGAGGACGTTGTTCTTGTCCAAGAACCATGGGTCGTCGGAGACCGGATTTGCGGACTCAATCTGAAGGGTTACTGTATCTTCTATGCAAAGGGAATACGTAAACCTAGAACCTGCATTCTAGTGAATACCAGCTATAATGCCTTCATGCTAAACCATTTCAGTGACAGGGATACGGTGTCGGTTATGGTGGAACTTGGATCGAACAGCATCTGGCTGGCATCCTCGTATATGGCCCATGATCATAAGGGGCCTCCTCCGCATGAGACCCTGCGAAATATCGTCGCGGAGGCAGCTAAGCGCAAGCAAGCGCTGATAATCGGCGCAGATGCGAACGCCCACCATACTGTCTGGGGTAGCTCGGACATTAATGATAGAGGTGAGTCTCTTCTTAACTTTATACTTAGCTCTAACCTTCAGGTGTGCAACGTAGGTGATGAGCCCACTTTTGTCAGCTCTGTGAGACGGGAGGTTCTCGACGTTACCCTGTGTACCGAGAACTCCGCCCACATTATTAAGGACTGGAGGGTTTCCAAGGAGCCTTCGTTGTCCGACCACTCATACATTGAGTTCGGACTTGACTTTCTTAAACCAATTCGTAGCCCCTTTATTAATAGGAGGAGGACGAATTGGGATAGGTATAATCTGGCTCTCCAGCAGGCGTTACCGGCTGATGGACCACCAATCATCAATAACCGACAGGACATTGATGCAGCGGTGAACGTGCTGACTGGAGCCTGTAACAGGGCGGCCAAAATTGCTTGCCCCTCGTGCAAGCCCTGGGGCAGACCCAAGCCCCCATGGTGGACTAATGAGATTACGGCACTCAGAAAGGCATGCCGTAAGCAGTTCAACAAGGCAAAGAGCACCAACGAATGGTCTGCTTATAAGGAAAGCCTTAGGAACTTCAAGAAATCTCTCAGGATGGCCAAAAGGTCCTCGTGGGAGAAATTTTGTGGCGGAGTGGAAAAGGTGTCCGAGGTTAATCGCCTCAGAAAAATACTCGCCACGACGCCTTGTGCACCCGGTCTTCTGATGAAACCAAATGGAGACTGGACCTCGACGAGCATGGAAACTCTGGAGTTGCTGATGGATACTCACTTTCCTGGCTGCTCGGACAGCCAAACGGTGGTATCCACGGTCACACAGGAGGCTGGGGACCTCGTCACAAAGGTCCTCAGCCGCGAAAGACTTGATTGGGCTATCAGGAGTTTTAAGCCATACAAGTCACCAGGCTTGGATGGCATTATACCAGCGGAGCTGCAGAGGGCTTCTGTGCTAATCAGCCCTTGGCTGCTTATCATCTTTGAAGCCTGTTTGCAGCTCTCGCATATCCCTAAATCCTGGCTGGAGGCTAAGGTCGTTTTCATCCCGAAAGGGGGAAAGGCCTCGCATTGCAAGCCAAAGGATTATAGGCCCATTACCCTCTCTTCTTTCCTTCTCAAAACTCTGGAAAGACTTTTGGATGTCTACATTAAGGATAACATAGGTCCAAGTAGGCTATCTCAATCCCAGCATGCCTATACCAAGGGTAAATCCACTGAGACCGCCCTGCATGCTCTCGTTGATCAGGTGGAGAAGTCTCTTCTCTACAAGGAATTCACCTTGGCAGCCTTCTTGGACATAGAGGGGGCCTTCAATAATATCAGGCCAGAGGCAATTACGAACGCACTAAGGGGCCTGGGCATTAGCGGGTCGGTCACAGGGCTCATTGACTTGTTGCTCGGTTGCAGAGTCATAAATGCCACTGTTGGGAGTGGTTCCATAAGGAAATTTGCGGCCAGGGGCACCCCACAGGGTGGTGTCCTATCGCCGGTTCTCTGGAACCTAGTTCTCAACGGCCTTCTCGTGGAGCTGGATGGTTCCGGGTGCAAAGTGGTTGCTTATGCCGACGACATTGCAATAGCTGTCTCGGGCAAACATGTGAACACCTTGACGGAGGTGCTTCAACGTGCTCTGGCAAAGCTTGCACGGTGGTGTGACAGATGTGGCTTAGGGGTCAATCCGGATAAGACCGAGCTGGTGTTGTTTACCAGGAAACACCGGACCCCCACCTTTGTTACACCAACACTAAAGGGTGTCAATCTTAAACTTTCAGATCAAGTCAGGTACCTGGGCCTGATCATCGATAGAAAGTTAAATTGGAAAGACAACATTAAGGAAAGAGTACGCAAGGCCACCGTGGCTCTGTACTCTTGCAGGAAAGCTGTTGGAAGGAAATGGGGGCTGAAACCCCGTATTATCCACTGGCTCTATGAGGCCGTTATTAGGCCTATACTTGTGTATGGTGTGTTAGTCTGGTGGCCAGCTCTTGATAAGGCTTACAACCGGGCAAGCCTGGAGAGGGTACAGAGGTTTGCGTCATTACTTATTACAGGCGCCCTCAGATCCACCCCTACTAAGGCCTTAAACACTATCCTCCACTTCATTCCGCTGGACCTGTTTGGTAAGCAAACGGCAGCATCCTCGGCCATAAGGCTCAACGCGGTTCACCGCTGGACACGTACGGATTACGGGCATTCTAAGATTCTAGGGCCACGTACCTCGGCGGTGGACTACATGGTTCCTAAGCCATCATTCGGCATTAAAATTACTGCCTCCTTTCCCTCGATGCAGGAATGGGCGGAGGGTCTAGTTTTGCAGCCAGAGTCGATTCAGGTTTTCACTGACGGCTCCAAGAAGGACGGCAAAGTGGGTGGAGGTATATACTCTGAACAAATGGGTATAGAAACCTCCTTTCGACTGCCAGACCATTGCAGCGTTTTCCAAGCTGAGGTCATAGCTATATCACAGGCAATCGCGCGGCTGAGGGCTACAAAGAAGCCCCTGGTCAATATACGTATCTATAGCGATAGTCAACCTGCGATCAGATCGCTAGTAAGTGTTCACACGACATCCAAGGTCGTTGCGGACTGTCGCTCGGAGCTCATCCGCATGGCTGATAGAACTGAAGTCAGTCTGGTCTGGGTGCCTGGTCACTTCGACATCCCGGGCAACACCAGGGCGGATGAGCTGGCGAGGCTTGGCACAGGCTTGCCTGCTGAGGATATCACTCTTGAGCCGGGTGCTCCGCTTGCATCAAGCAAGCGGACCATACAAGAGTCCTTCTTAGCAACTGCTAATCGCAGATGGAGAAATGAGCCCACCTGCGCAACGGCCAGATCTATCTGGCCCATCTTCGACCGCAACAGGTCTAGAAACTTGGTCTCGCTCAAGAGACCCGCTATCAGCAACGTAGTAGCGGTCATCACGGGTCACTGTCTCATCGGCAAACATGCCAATAGGATGGGGGTGACCACGCATGACTTCTGCAGAAGTTGCCTTAATGAGGAAGAGGAAGAGAATATCCTTCACTTCCTATGTCAATGCCCAGCACTAGCGGTACGGAGAAATCGAAGCCTGGGCTCCACTTTCTTTAATGATCTGTCGGAACTGAGCTCCGTCAGGATTAGAAGCCTGGAGCAGTTCATTAAAGAGTCCAAATGGTTCGAAGGCTAGTTATTTGGGGGCTTCGTCCCACGTGGTATCACAATGGGCCTAGCTTGGCCTAAGTGTGCCTCTTTTGGCAGCCACTTGAACCTAGAACCTAGAACCTAGCAATTAAAAAAGCTCCATTTCTGGCAATTATTTTGGATACAACACAAGACTTGTCAAAAATTGACCAACTTTCTGTCGTTTTTCGATACATCTCGATAACAGAAAATGATGATAATGTACCTAAAGAATTAAAAATCTGTGAGTCCTTTTTGGGGTTCATAGCAGTATCCGATTCCAGTGCAGAAGGACTTAAAACTGAAATTTTAAATACGATTAAAGAATATGGAATTGATTTGTCTAAATGTAGAGGACAGGGTTATGATGGAGCAAATGTTATGTCAGGTGTTTATGGAGGATTACAAGCCCTTATTAAAGAGCATGCTCCGAATGCTGATTATGTTCATTGTGCTGCACACGCATTAAATTTAATTTTAAACGATGCTGCGAAACATGTTATTGAAGTGTCGACTTTTTTCGATAATTTAGAAAAAATATATACTTTTTTTAGCAATAGTATAAAACGCTGGGCAATGTTGAGTAACGATTCATCTGAAAAATATAAAATTACCCTTAAAAAGGTATGCCCAACTAGATGGTCTTCAAAGAACGACGCTTTATTAGCGATAAAAAAGAATTATTTATTAATCATGAAAACTTTGTACCAACTAAATTTAATTTCTACTAAAAAAGATGAACGCGAAGAATGTAAAAATATAATTAACATTTTAGAGAGTTATGATTTCTTAGTGCTTGTCACATTTTTTTCTTTACTATTTGAAATCATTAATCCTGTTTCTAAAGCTCTACAGCATGAAAATAATGACTTACAGAAAGCTAGTATTTTATTAAGTAATCTTTTGAATAGACTGAGCGAAATAAGAAATCAAAATTCATTCAATGGTTTGCTAAATGAGTCCAGAGATTTAGCAAAAGAGTGGGGGGTAACAACTGTTTTTAAAAATAAAAGACGAAAGATAACGAAGCGTTTTTTTGATGAGTTATCACAAGATGAGAGAATTTCAGAACCGGAATCATATTTCAAAGTCAATGTATACTACTGCTGTTTAGATATATTAATTTCTCAAACTAAACAAAGATTTGAGAGCCTTTGTGACCTGAGTAATATGTTCGAAGTGTTACAACCGGAGAAACTCCTATCTTCTTCAAACGAAGTGATAAAAAATGCTTCCGGAAAACTGTCAGCTAAATACAGTAAAGACATCTCAGTTAATCTTTATGAACAATTAATTGCTCTGAAAACATGCTTAAAATCTGAAATTCAAAAAATTCATTCCATTAAGGATCTCATGGAATTATTGCTGATAAAATTCAATAGCCTTGCATCAAGTTTTCCGGAGGTAATAACAGCATGCTTTCTATTCTTGACCCTTCCAGTTACGACCGCAACAGCTGAAAGAAGTTTTTCAAAATTAAAACTGATAAAAAATTACCTAAGGACTTCGATGGGGCAGGAACGGCTATCAGACTTGTCACTATTGTCTATAGAGGCAGAAATGTTAGAAAAACTGAAATCGTCTTCAGCTATAGATGATTTAATAAATCAATTTGCCGAAAAAAAGGCAAGAAAAGTGTACATTTAATTTGAATTGTTTGGCTAGCTCAATTTCTAGGAGGAAGCGATAATTTATAATCAATAAATATTTATTTTAATTTAATGCAAGCATTTTTGTTTTTTTTGTGAGAAAACTTTACCCTTCATTTGGGCCCCCCAACTAATTTTGATACAGGGCCCCTCCAAAGCACGCTACGCCACTGAGTGCAGCATACGTAATGTTGCAATTTTGTTACGTTTTTAATGAACTGTCGAACATTTTAAAGTGTAAAGAGTGCGACGGCTCCGTAAAATTTGGAAGACACGATCAGCAAGGCTTAGGATTTCAACTGTCTGTCACCTGCAATTGTGGCCAAAAGAATATTTATTCTTCTCCAAAAATTGCAAACAAGTCATACGAAATCAATCGTAAAATAGTGTTTGTAATGCGGCTTCTGGGTGTTGGATTACGTGGACTAAATTGTTTTTGTTCGCTAATGGAGCTTGGTAAAGGATTTACTACTACCATGTTCTACGCTGCAATCGAAAACATACACATCGCATGTATCAGTGTTTTCGCTTCTGTGATCAGGAAGGCTAGTGAAGAAGAAAAAACAAAAACTGTTGCGGCAGGAGATAAATTCACTGTGTCTGGAGATGGCTCTTGGAGCAAAAGGGGTCATACAGCAAATTATGGCGTCACGACTTTAATTGGAAATCAAACCGGCAAAGTACTTGATATGACTGTAAAATCGCGTTATTGTCAAGGTTGCAATTCAATGAAAGGTAAAGAAAATACCATTGAATACGACTTTTGGAAGGCTGATCACGAACCAGTCTGCGTCCTCAACCACGATGGAAGTTCGGGGAAAATGGAAGTTGACGGGATGGTCGAAATGTTTGATCGCGCGGTTGAATTGCACGGCGAAGAATACATGAGGTACATCGGAGACGGGGATGTAAAAGTATTTCCAGCGTTGTCGAAAAAATTCCCGGACCTTGTAAAAGCAGAATGTATTAATCATGTGAACAAGCGAATGGGTTTGCAATTACGCGGTGTAATAAACAATGAGAAAACAAAAGGATGAAAAATCGGATGGAGACTGACAAAAATGAAGGCACATCGAAAAGAGCAAAGAGACAAAAGCGAAGCACATTGGGTGGAGCTGGTCCTGGCAAACTGACGGGAAAATTGATTAAAGAAATAACGATTTACTATGGACTTGCAATTAGGCGCCATATCGATAGCGCTGCAGAAATGAAAAATGCGATTTGGGCTACGATCTGGCAGTTTGCACCGAAACACATTTACTGTGGTTTGAAGATCATTAAAATCGCGGCTTATTTAGCAGCCTGCATTTTTAATGAGGGTTTTAATCCCGTTTTAAAAATGATGCACATCATGGGTATCGAAGTTGGACCCAATGCAGATGAATTCGCGAAGGAACGGGACGCCGACCGCGTGCAAGGCGCTGAGCGCAACATGGTGTATAACTCGAAGGAAGCGCGATCAGAAAGGAAAAAGGCGAAAGCAGACAAGGAGGCACAATTTGAGCTTGTCGAAGGAATTATGTATGGTCCAGGAATAGATGTGTAGCTGTACGTATCAAAAATTCTGTCGATTTTGTAAGGAAATCAACTTTTATTTCAGTCGAAAATCGACTTAAAACTTTGCGGCGAAATATCTCAGCTCCGATTATTTTTTCAATGCGACAGAGTTTCTTATCAAACGGCCCGTACAATTTCTATTAAACTCGTTCTAATTATTCGTCAAACATGTCATTTCGGTGTAGACCTCAATTTTTGACTTTTTTTTTTGTTCAAAAGTTATTAAAAAAATAGGAGCAAAAATATGACCGAAAAAATGACATTTTTTTTCATATGGCCGCCATTTTGTTTATTTTTGGAATGGCTTGCAAAACGTCTAAACGAAGCATTATCATGTATACTTTAAAAAAATTATGACTTTTTTGATTTTAGGTCACGTGTGTACCCAGGAAGTCTGCCGTGAACACGACGTGTCCGCCAAGAACGGCAATCTTTGACGGCGTGGAGGGGGGGATGACTCAGCAACGTAGCGAATGTTACTCGAATAATGTACAAAAACAATAAAAAAATGTTCAATTGATTTCCTTATTTCATTCCCGAGATATAACGTCTCAAAAAATACTATATTTTTGGGCCAACTGATGTAAATGTCCCCTTAAAGGAATAGTGACAAGTGGTAAAAGCAAAACACCCCAAAAACAATGTAGAGTATGTGGAAACAGGTCCAAATGGGCGAGGACAAAGTCATGGTGTGAGGAGCTATGGCTTGGTACGGCTACTCGAAGCTCTGTATCGTCGAAGGCACAAAAAATAAAGAAAAATATGTTGATATTCTTGATAAATGTTTCTTACCCTTCATTGAAGAGGAGATGGCTCTTCGAGGTACACTTTTTCAGCAAGAAAGAAAATAATAATAATATTGCCGTGGTCTTAAACTTTGATGCAAGACTGTATTATTAGGCTAAAAACAGCTTACAGCCAAAGACATTGCTGAAGAACAAGGAGTACAAAATTAAGCATTTCCGACTATTGCATACAAAGTTCGGTTTCCGCCTTACAGCCCACTTCACAGAAAACATAAAAATTTTTCTTTCGCCCAGATTTTCGGAAAATAAAAACACAGCGACAGTTTAAAAAATTCAACCAGCGATAATATTTTCTTAACTATGACGGGCAGGATGGATCCAAAGGGGCGTTCCTAAAAATATTTTTTTTAAAAATATAATCAAGCAAAAATTTAAAATTATATTATATAGTTTGTAAAAACTTAAAGGTATCTATGTATATCAACAAACAGCAATAGCAATATGTTAGGAAATGCTGAAATCACGAATTATCAGACATTTCCGAACATCTGCTCATCCAAGGCCAAGCACACGGTGGCTAACACCTGGCTTAAAGTGCACCAAGCATATTCTCACGACGGCCCAGCTGTGCGCGCTAAGGGTCATGTTTCAAAACACTGCACCCATTAAGTAACACCGGCCACTGACCGCCGGTGACTAAGCAAGTTGAGTGCCCAAGTGCAGAAATTAGCAGCACTGACCTAGGTAACGAGGTAAGCTTTGGAAGAGGTTCTCACCAGTCAAACCAGCAAACGGTCAACGTACAAGAGTCTGCGGTAAACGGTCGACGTACAACAGTCTGCGGCAACGAGTATACGAGAAACAGTTAACATACAACGATCGACGATCAACAGTCAACGGCAAAAAGATCGAAAAAAGCAGCCAACGGTGTAAGTCCGCAAAATTAGTACTCACGGGTGTAGTGTTCGGCGGTGTAGATCAAAGTAAAATAAAAAGTATACGTAAAGTCAGATTCGTGTTTCATTGTGCGTGGTGACCTTTGGGGACGCAGCCTCAACAAATAGCTCTCGATTCAATTCTGAATCACTGACCGCATCTTTTTTTACGCCCTTACAACCACGTTTCTTTTGGCCACTGCGTCCTGCACACCTTTCTCATCTTCGCCACTTTACGTCTTCCGAACACTACTTGAACCGAGTACTTTTATACGATTATTGCTCTTCTTGACCTCTTTGTTTCTTCCAACCGCGACGTGCATTATTTACGCATTCATGATGCATAGCCCCACTACATTACTCAAACTCACTATGCAACACAACCTATTTTTAACATGGAAAGCTCCATATATAGTACTCAAGCAATACACAAGTATGACCATAAAACCGATGCCAACTGCTTTACGCTCTACCTAAACCTTCTTAAAGAACCCCAGCTTACGTTCTAACCCGCCGCCTCCAACAACACGGCTAGACTCACCTTTTTTAGCTCACAATGGTCACGATAAGGACGTGTCTATCTAACTTCCACCTATACCGATCCTTATGACCGGTAGGTACACGGAGTGCACAAAAGTGCGTCGGTGGGACAACCACCGAGTACCCACCATGCTGACCCTACCGCACATAATGCATTTCTTATGGAAGATGGGTACCTTACTATTAACCCTTAGCTCTCCGTTGGCTCCGCTATGGAGCCATCCGTCATTTGTTCCGTAACTCCGTAGGCTCCGCTGCGGAGCCCAATATTTTTATAATGATTACGCTTAAGATGTTACGGAATCGTCAGCGTTGGCAATTGTTGTCTGTTGTTAAAACGTGCTCAGTCTCTGTACTGTTACGATTGAATCATTTTTTTACCCATTTTATGGTTAGCAACATAGAGAAAAATAATTATTGTGATGAGAATATAGATTTGAGTGATAGTGAAGATGTGTTTGATTTTCCAGTGTTAGAAGATATTATGGAAGACAATGTTGATTATAATTCTGACACTTCAAGTAGTGGTTCCGAAATTATACTACCAAAGAGACGACGAATGATAGTTATTGTAAGTGAAAGCGAAGAATCGCTAGAAGACTTAGATGAATGGCGCGATGTCACGGAAGAATTAGGTATTGCGGATAGAATACATTTTAATGTATCGCCAAAGGTCATTGGACCACAAATTCCTGAAGATATTGTACAGCCGATACAATATTTTGAATTATTTTTCACAAGTGAACTGGTAAAGGAAATTATAAAAGAAACGAACAATTATGCAGAAAATGTTTTAAAGAATAAAGAAATATCTAATAAATCTATTTGGCAAACGTGGCGTGCGGTAGAAGAGGATGAATTTTGGGCTTTTATTGGAGTTATTATCAATATGGATACGATACCCCTGGCAAATATCCAGGAATACTGGTCAATTAGGGAGAATAGTCGCATCCCTTTCTTTAGTAAAATAATTGAATTACATGCAGACTCAGAACAATCAGAATCGGTTGGCAGAAGAAGGCTCTCCATATGACATTCTAGTAAAATATTTACAAGGAAGAGATTCATGCAGATATTCTAGTTGCTGCATTTAAAAACACCGGATCCTGCGAAAAATGACACCAGAACACGTATTCAACGAGCATCTAACTGGAATATATAAACTCAAAATTTTCAGACTATTTTATAACTGGATAAAATATATGCGTAGACGAATCTGTTGTTAAATTTAAAGGAAAGATAAGTTTTATCACATACAACCCCAATAAACCTACCAAGTGGGGCAATCGAATATACAGTAGCGGACAAAAATCTGGAAACACTTTGATCGTAAATTTTGCAACACCGCTAAAAACTTTATTAATTCATATCTGTCGGAAATAAATACACCTACATAAAATGCAATACATTCTTCATTCATTTATAATACCGTGTGTTGATCTTACGCGAAAGAGACAGCACCGCAAAGAGAGATAGGTATATAAAGGAGTTTTACCTGCGACATAAATGTGGAAACATTTACTTAGTTAGAAAGCAATCAGGAAGAAGTGAAGTAATAATTATCAGTTTTTTTCACATTTTTCATATTTCGTTTCTTAATATGACTCAGCGAAAGAGAACAGCTTCCCCTGTTGAAAAAATTATTATTGTTCGACTCCGAGATCAAGAAAGTTTATCTTTTGCCGAAATTGGTCGACAACTTCAAATGGGTAGAGCTGCTGTTTCAGAAGTTTATCACCGTGCGAAAAACCCACCAGCTCCGAAAAAACGTGGAAGACCCCGAAAGACGGATGAACGGTAAATTTGTCTTTCTTTGTTTTTATTTATTTAATTAAATGAGGGAAAATGGTCGCAGAGTGGATCGAAAAATCGTATTAGAATCGAAAAAAGATCCAAAGCTCACGGCTCCGGAGGTTATGGCGGCTGCTGGTGTTGAAGGCGTTAGCATCCGAACTGTACAGCGTCGTTTAGCCGAAAAAGGACTTAATAGGAGGATTGCTGCTAAGAAACCCTATGTTTCTAAAGCAAACATGAAAAAACGCATTGCCTTTGCAAAAGATCATTTAAATTGGACTGTAGACCAATGGGGAAAAGTGCTATGGACTGATGAATCCAAGTTCAATTTGGTACATAGCCACGGAATCCGTTATGTTAGACGCCCTGTCAACACTCGATTTGATCCTCGCTATACAATTGGCACCGTAAAACATTCAGGAGGAAATATTATGGTGTGGGGAGCCTTTAGTCATTCAAGGGTTGGGTCTCTATTTCGGATCGTGGGCCACATGGATCAAATACAGTACCGGGAAATTATGGAAAATATCATGCTGCCTTACGCTAACGAAAATATGGGAGCATCATGGATCTTGCAACAGGATAACGATCCGAAGCATACGGCTAGATCGGTGAAAAAATGGTTTTCTGACAACAATATCCGAGTTATGGACTGGTCTTCTCAGTCGCCAGACCTTAACCCAATAGAAAACTTGTGGGAAGAGGTCGACAGGAGACTGAGAGGCAAAAACTTCAAAAAACCGGACGAACTTTTTGATGCCATTAAGGAAGAATGGAATCGCCTACCAATATCCTTAGTGCAAACTTTAGTGGAATCAATGCCACGCAGGTGCAGGGCAGTTATTGCTGCTAAAGAAGCTCCAACAAAATATTAATAAAATACTTTTATATTATGTAAAAAAAAGCATTGATATTATGTTTACAGAGAATATTTCATTACATTCAATTTTCTAAAATAAATGTTTCCAGAATTTTGTCGCGGTTAAAACACAGTTTTTCATCTTCCTGATTTCCTTTGAGCCAGTTTATCATAGATAACAGAAAAATATTTCCGTATTTAAATACTCACACAATGTTCTTACTAATTGCGATCAATTTTGATCTGATGCTGGAAAGGAGGGGAGAAATAAGGCGTTGACTTTTTCGTGATTGAAATGTTTCCAGATTTTTGTCCGCTACTGTACGTTCTGGCGGATTCCGAAACTGGATATGTATATAGCATTCTTCCATATTATGGAAGTATCAGTTCCGAGTTAGCACCAGAATCACTCTACATCTCTACCAACAATTATTAGATCGGGTACCTACCGCAGAAGGATATCATATGCATACCGATAGGTATTACACCAGTATACCCTTAGCTGAACAATTAAGAAAAAAGAAATGCATGACCGGCACCGTACAAACAAACAGAAAAGGTGTTCCAACAAGTTTGAAAAAGCCAAAATTAAGAGAAAAAAAAACTGTCGCATACAAACGAGGAAATACGATGGTCTTAGCTTGGAGGGATAAGAGAATAGTAACGTTATTGAGTAACTGGCATAATGCTGGAATGATAACCACTAATAGATTTATTCGAGGTGGTACAAACGAAGTAATCGAAAAGCCAAGTGTAGCAATCGGGTACACAAAATCAATGGGTGATGTTGATCGGGCTGATCAATACGCCTCCAGTTATTGCTTTTTGAGGCAGTCCCTTAAGTGGTGGCGGAAACTCTGTTTTTGGGGAATGGAGATATCAATAATTACTTCATACATCTTGTATAAAACTGTACAGCACAATAAAAACGAGAAAGTACTGACGCATTTAAAGTACAGGAAAATTTTAGTCAATCAACTCGTAGGAGATTTTCATCAGGAGAGATCAAGAATTTCTAGATCAATTTCTGAAATCAGACTAAATGGAAAACTACACATAATGAGGAAAGGTCCAAAGAGGGACTGTGTTGTGTGCTCTACAAGGACACAAAGGGATGGCAGACGTCAAACGAGTGAATACTGTGACACTTGCCCAAGTAAAACCAGAATGCACATGAAAGATTGTTTCCAAAGATATAGTTACAATGCGAAGGAAAATCTCTAGTGACACTAAGGATACGCTTGTACAAAGCCAATCTTAAGGCAAAATAACCAGAGAATAAACCAAATCTCACTGCGAGAATACGCCGAGCTCGGTTGCAGTGGGCAAAAGCTTATTTCCAAAGGTATTTGGCATGTAGAAACCGCATTTATCTGTTTCATTATCACTCAGAAACGAAATAATATTAATGAAACAAATTTTTCCCAAATTTGTTCAGATAATATTTAGCGACAAGTGCAGGCTTGAAGTTGTTACGGAGAGCCGCTAATTAGTTCGAGGGAGACCAAAGGAGTGGTTTAACGAAGAATGCATGGTAAGGACCGTGAAGCATTAACAACGATATGGATGGACGATGGACTTGGAGCGCAACATTTTTAAAGTTTAATATCTTTAAAAATAGGTCCAACAAAAAAAAAAAATTTTTTGGCATATTCGTTCCTTTTAAGTCCAAAAGAATGTTTCTACAAATTTTCGTAAAAATCCGTGAAGTTTCCGTATTATTGACTGAAGCCAAGCCAACTAAGAATCAGAATTTTCTAAAGATTTATGTAAAATTTTGATATCTGCAAATATTCCTACATTTAAATTACAAATTCGAGAATTTAGACGAAAAAATCGTAGTGATAAAAAATACCTTATCGACACTTGAAAATATGGTACTCTCGATGTCTTGGCGAATTGAAGCTATACTTACAAGCAAAGAATATCCTACTAAATTCTGATCATTGTTCAATTTTCATTTTTTTTAATGTAATAAAAGTGTGCCCATCGCCAGCAGAACAAAAAGTGCACTCAAAGAAGTTGACTTTTCATATAGACAAATTTGAAATAAAATAAATCAAAATCTTTGCCCATTAATGCGCTAAAATATTTTTCGAGGATACCGCGGATATACTCCTACACATTGTGTGCGACATATAAAAAATTGTTGTTTTGCTTCCTCGCAAAATGGATTCAGTTCACTTTTATGGCAATAATAAACATACCTGGTAATGGGCTTCCGAAATGATGATCTAGTCAATATTAACATCAAAGAAATTGAGTTGACAGTAGGTAAGTAATTAGATTTAAGGGGGTACGACACCTTGAATGCGCAAGTTTTTACGTCAAATGTAAAGCCAAATATTTTTAACAAATGATAATGTATTTATCTTGTTTCAGGTTTACGTGGGGTTGGCGGCAGCAAAAAAATCTCGTGCGCGAGGAGCTTAATTAATTTGTTAAATAAACAGACTTTTATAAACAATTTATGAATTTGTTATTGAATAAAATTAAAGTTTAATAGTAACATTTGAACATATAAAAAGATTTATTCATTTGTATTATCATTTGTTAAAAATATTTGGCTTTACATTTGACGTAAAAACTTGCGCATTCAAGGTGTCGTACCCCCTTAACTCACTAACTCCTACCTAGCTTTTTGACTAACAACGAAAGTATTTTTTGATTTCGCGATTATAGCCGTTATTAACGCTCACATTTTGTATACAAAACTAAATCAAAGAGCACTTTATAATCCCTAATTTATGAAACTTACTTTGTAAAGATTCAAGAAAATATGTTAATGAAAAATATGGTGACGATTTAAAGGTAAACTTGATTGCATAGATCTCTTCTGCCCCCTCCTGAAAAATTGGCATTGATTGAGCATCCTGTTTAGGAAATGACTCTTTAATATTAGAAATTTAATTTTTACAACTAAAATTAGTTTTGATAAAATTTAAATTTATCCTACAAACTTTTGTATTTTTGTTAAATACTACACTACACTAAAAACTTTTGAGTTAGTAATAAAATTTGATAAATATACACGCCTATTCACAGCCTCGAATTATTCAGAATCTTCCATCGTTCAGGGAAGAAAACTCAATTATAAAATATTTTTCTCCCTAAAAAAACAAATAAATCATTAAATTGAGTTTATTTTTAATATAACATTAAAATTCTTTTACAGTTGTTCCTCTCTAATACTGAAGAAAAGTAAATCGTTCCGATATTTTAATTTTACCAATAAATTTGAACCATTTTAGGCCAGTATTTGCGACAAATAATGAGAAATTTCGGATAGAGAAGATTCTTTTGAGGTACCAAAAAGAGAATCATCAATATCGCTACTTTTATTAATGGACCCACTATTATTCGCATCACTTGCCACCCCACTGACAGGAACATTGCATGCACTTTCAGGTTCTCGATAATCCTTTGGAAAGGAGTGAGATATATCTGTTAAATCTGAATCGCAAAATCTAGGCTCTAATAAACTAAAGCTAGAATTGTAAGGTTCTTCATGAGTCACCTCATTTTCTAAAGCTATTGTCGCCTCAATATTTTGAGTTGAGTTAAAAGGACCAACTCCATCCAGATTTGTAATAATTTCGGAGGGATTGTTTCCGCTTTCATTACTCACATTGATATTAGAAACGTTCAAAAATCCGGAAGGAGTTGAATTTGCCAGTGGTATACTGGCTGTAAGAATGTGAGGTTCCGCTGATGCTATTTGGCTTAAAGTGTAAAGCCCGTTATCAAGCATATTATCTGGCACTGATTCGCCCATAATACTACATTCGGATACCGTAAAGTTGTTATTCAAATTAAGTTGGTTAGAAATATCTCCACTTTGCTGATAATATTCATTAGCCTTGGCACCTGCTTCAGGATAAATACATGAAACAGTTGTATCAAATTCTGATTTGTTCCAATCAGCAGAAATATTTTCGTTGAATTTTTCTACCGCACTGTAATCGTTTGAATTACCACTATTTTCCATTTTATCGGGCACACTTGAAGATATGCTACAATTTTGAACTGCGACCACTGACTGTGCGTTATCACAGGAATTTACTTGAGGTACAGAGGGTGTTTCTTGAATTTCCGCAGTTGTAGCACTTTTAGGTGAATAGTTAGTTTTCATATTAATTCCACCATTAGTTGGTGCCGTTACTGTAGCATTTTGTGAAATTCTTTCATCCACCTTACGTTGAGGAATATTTAAAACAAAATTACTTTTAGGCTGATACTTCTTTGGATTTGAATATACCCTTCGGGGCAAGTTCTCATTAATTCCCTGCTTTTTGGAGGAACTTTTCACGCTTTCAGTGCTGCGTTTTCTTTCAGTTTTATTTGAATTAGCCAGTGATTTTTGCTGTGTTACATTCTGCAATAATTCGACTGCTGATACAACCTTTGTTTGCTTTTGACCAACATCAGTAAAATTCAACAACTGGCGTAAGGTAGAATCTTTTACATTAGAGGACACAGGGCTAGTTTTATTCTTAATCTGAGCGAGGAGATCTTTAACTTTTTTTGATGGATTCTTATTTTGTGGAGAACTAATCTTTTTGTTTACGGTTCCGGTAGATGTTTTCTTTACAGGGGTTATAGTAACGGCAGGTGACAGGTAATCTTGCAAGTTGAATAAGTTGGAAGAATCGGGAGTGGATGAAATAGTTTGGATATTAACCGTCGAAGCAGTAGATGGTTTAGGACTAGAATTCTGACCACCTTCAGTATAAGATGCTGCTTTGGAACGAGGCGAATCGCTTTTGCGTTTCTTAGCAATTTCCGAGCTTTTTCTACTCCTTTCTTTTAGTGTGGATTTTTTTAACGGTGATACAGCATGAGGAAATAATTTTGAATAAAGGAAATTTGAACTAGTAGCACCCAAACAATTACCCTGATTACCTAAACCCGTGTCTTTAAGTGTCTTCTTTAAATTAAGAGGCTGATCATCTTGCATATTATTTCCTGTAAACATTGGGGCGGCTAAGTTAGGCGATAATAGTGGAGGAAACGGTGATTGTGCATTATTTTTGGTATCTAGCAAAGGCGAATATGTTGATGGGGACAATTTTGGTGGCTGTGAATTAAGTAAGTGTGGAGTTTGCACTGATAGTGGTGACATTAAACTTATTAAATATTTTTGTTGCATTACATTTGCCGTTGCAGCAGCTAAAATTGTAGCGTAGTCCAACTGAGCATTGCCAGTCATTGTTAAATTTGGCATATTCTTGAATGCTACGTCGTTAATGCTTTTCAAATTTTTCAAAAACTCACTCGGATTTTGGTAAAGTTGAAAATTGTTAATCATGCTGTTGTTAAACTGATTACTCATGTACGCCTGAAGAATTTTTAAAAATGTTGGATCCGTACTCCCGCTTAAAGTTTTCTTTTCTTCAACGCCAACATTCGTTTTCGGTGGTGTAAATATTGTTTCTGCAACTGATTGCTGATGATTGACACTATCTCCTGTAAAAATAATTTATGATTAAATGCAAACTAGCAATTGGCTTTCAACAATTAAAACATGTTGCACGCTACTTTGCGGATTCCAAAACACACACGAACGAATTATTATTATTCTGATTATTATCATTATTTTTATATATATGTATATATATATATATATATCTTAAAGTATTTTATTTGTAGGCGCAAATCATGCTCTACACCAGCTGCTAGTCTACTTAAAAATAATTATGATAATTTGGTTGAACCCACCTTTTATTTGCAAGGGAAAATGAATGATATAATAATCTTAGATTGCCTATTTTGAAAGTAACATTTATTGGCCGAAATGTGTTGCTAGGATCGTCTTAGAAGAACTTTTTCTGGAAAATTTCGTTTTGATATTTTGTAGTATTTTGTATAAAAACTTGTTCTGCAAACTTTTCTTGACGCTACTGGAATTTAGAACAAAAGAAAAACAAGAACTACAGAGTTTTTGTTGATAATTTGGGATAGTTTCAAAGCAGCCCATTCTTCGATGTCTAAGATGATTTGTTTGTAAAAAGATTTCGAACAAAATTGCCATACCCTTGCTTCCTACCCATGCTTAAAAGTAGAGTAGTAAAGTAGTAAAGATAAATACTGAAGTAAGCACTCTTTCCTGTAAATCCAAACATATTTATTTAATATGTCAACGGGGCGATGACAAAGTATGTTGTATTTTTATGCGTTTAGTTATACGGAAGGCACAAAAATTGAATTATAGATTGGCACACAGAGACTTCTGTATATAAGTGTAATACTTCTACCAAAAATCGATCTTACGATAAGTATATTTTTCAAGGTAGAGCAGGTTAAGAACATCTTATTAAAACCGTCTTAAACTGTCTCAGAGCTCAAAATCCTTGCTTTGCAACGGAATCTTAATCATTTTTATATTTTAATATAACTTTAATTATGTCCTAAAACTAATATAACTTTAATTGTGTATTTCCTAAAATGCACAACAATTGAAAATATATTTCATTTCGTAAATGTGTATTGATTATTGTGTTTTGTTTTTTTTTCTATATATATATTTTTTAATGCGAACTGTTTGTTTTACGAGCAACGTTAAAGGTTAGTAACTAGGAGTGTGGGCAGTCAATCTGATTTACTAAAAAAAGTAGTCTTAGTCACCGATTTTTCTAAAGCCCGACCCTCATAAGTTGCTGAATTTAAAAAAAAAAACATTTAGTTTTATGAATAATCACTTTATCTTATATTTTTGCGTAAATAAAATCGCTTTGAAGATAAATATGTGTACGATGTTAAGATCTGAATGTATTCAGTTTATAAACAAGAAAATTCTTCAGTGAAATATTATTTAATCTTGCACTAAATGTCCTTGCTTTAACGATACGCAACACATACAAAATGAAATAACTTAAAAATATAATAAACTAAAAGTAAAAGTCCAAAGCCCGTTTGGGTTAAAACGTTTTCGCAAAGTATGTGCAAAATCGCTGATTTATCAGTCGTTTGACGATTGAAAATAGAGCTTACCTGGTTTACATGCGTTGGGTGCATTCACTCTACTTTCCGGCACGGCACCTAAGGGGGAGTTATTGAATCCGCCAGAGGTGGTTTGCAAATGGTTTAGAAAATATTGTTGACTAGAATTTATATGAAGTGGGTCTGCCGTGCTTGCATATGGTGAAGTAGGCATTTGAGTATCATTTGACTTATTATCATTACTCGAATCGAATACAACAGTCTTTTTAAGCATGGGAATCTTGCCTTCAAACTTTTTACCTTGACTGAGAATTTTTAGTGCTGGATGCTCTAATTGCCTCATTAAATGTTCGTTTAATTTACGTAAAACCTCAGTATCTGTCGTAGGCCTCACGAAGGGCTTTGTGACTTCTAATAACACAAATAATAATAAAAATAAATCCACACCCAAACGCAATCGAATATTTGCTACATACCTTTAATAGGTTCAGGTTTTTTACGGCGAGGTGGCTTTTGCTCAGACGTATCTTTTTCCTTCCCCTTTTTGGACTCCTTTTCTCGCTTTTCCTTAGGATCTTTAGACCTTCTTCTGGATTTCCTGTTTCGATTTTTCTTACTTGAATACCAATCATCATCATATTCAGTATCATTTTTACGTTTTTGTTTTCTCTTTTTAAATTCATCCTCCTCTTCTTCAAAGTCTGCCAGCAATTTACAATTTATTTTACAAAAACTAAAATTAATATTAAATAAATTACCTGAGTTCTCTAATTCGACAGCTAAGGGATCTTTTGTTAATTGGCTATTCGGTTCTACTTCTTCTACCTCTTCCTCGTCTTCTAGAGTGAGAGCGCCACTAAGAACTTCTTTTATATCATCAGGTATATTCGGATTTTGCTGAATTTCTTCTAAATCCAGATCGGGATTGCGTTCCTTGAACGACTTCTTCTTCGTAGGATTACATTGTTTCTTCATTCTTTGGATTAAATGTTTGGGAATATCCCCGTTGCTAGGGCAAATTTTTCGATTGAATATGTATTAGTGAAAAAATATTTCACAACTCTACGGCTTCAAAAGCAATTCAAAATTGAATTCAACTACAACTACTGCTACTTTTATAAGCTTTTTTCTACTAGAAAACATACTAACTTTTTATTGCACAATACATCTAGATGTGACGGTGGGGGTGCTGGTGCCACTGCTGAGGGCGGATCTTCTGGATGTGGTCCTATATCTTTCCCTTCCAGCCACGATTTGTACCTGTCTGGCTGAAACCGCTTAACAAAAGTGTCCATTGAAATCTTTACCATATCATTACTGAAATTGACACTTTGCTTATTTTAGTCCTATAAAAATAATATTCTGTACCTGCAAGTGCATTGTGTAGCTCTCTTTCCATACTCTATCCACCGTTCTAAAGCGAAATTAGTGGACTCCGCGCAATTGAAGCCATGGTTAAAACCAGCGTGATAACCAAATGGAAAGGTAATCATAATTTCCCCAGCTTCTTGTGTAATCTAAAGCAGTAATAGTGAACATTTATATTTTTTAAAATGTATTTACTACAAATAAAATCACCTTATTAAAGGGAACTTCATGTTGTTTCAATATTTGTGGGCTAATTAATGTCATTTTATGTCTTAAATAAGCACGACAATTTTTATGGCTTGCAGGAAAATAGCTGTTCGCGATCTTCTCTAATCTTCTCCCATGTTCAGGGGGTACAGCATACCACGTCTTTGGCGCTCCAAAATGTAAATAATTAATAGAATAGAGATCCATGTCTTCGGTATGCCAAGCAAAAGTTGTTTTCCACATTCCAAAATATAGGTATGCGGTATTCACCCCATCTATTTGGATGCCGTAATCTTGATTAACAAAATCTAAAATTGTACCTAATCGATTTATGTTCCATTCCTGAAACAAAAATGAAATAATTTTTTTTTCCTCACTGAGATTAAGAAACATTGCTTACATTACAATCAGGGTCGGTAATACTTCCACTCACATCTGCTCCGTATATCGGGGCAACATAGGTGATATTCTTCCAATACTTCCTTTCCAAGTCTTCATAGTCAAAATGCTTTGGTGTTACATATCTTATAGTTGTAATAAATATATTAACGAAATGGAAAGTAAGATAAAGTACAAACCTTTCTGTGTTTGCTAATTCACTGAATTGTTTCACAGTTAAAGCTTTCTTCTGTATGTTAATTTGTTGATACAATCCCTGCTTTCCAGCAACTACCTGACAAATGGGAGCAGGAATTGTGATATCCAACTTATCTAAATCATATCCATTTTTCCGTGGAACCCATTCCGGCGGAGGCACAACCTGAACGAATACAATAATGGACACTATATAATTACGAAATTGGAAATTGACTGAGCTACAAAATCACCCCACCAATTCAAAATCATTAGAATATTAACATAAAAGCTTCTTAATATTTTAATCTGGCGATTTTAGAGGAGTGTTTTTTTTTTTTATTTTAGTTCATTAAGGATAAATATTTTTAGTTTACGGAAAGTAGTTTGTTTTGAACTATTGAACTAACCTATCCTCACATATAGTATGATACAAGCTAATAAATGTAAAAGCAAGTTTTAATCAAAATCCATTAAGAAATGCAGTAATTATCGCGGTAATAAAAACCTTTTTTTATAATTATATAATCCCTCACCTCTTCATCGCTATTTTGAAAAACACCTTAGATATGCATAGAAATTTTGAAGAATTCATTCACTTCATGATATTAATAATATACATATGTATGATATTGGGATAGCTTTAAGTAATTAGTATTACAACAAAAAGAAAAAATTCAAGTTATAATAAAAAACAAATTATTAAAAATGTTGAAGAGTATGGTATTCTTCAAGCACTGCAAGGTAGTGTCCTTCCTAATTTGTTTCTTTAAACAAGACCAGCAATATGGGTATCAGTGCAGCACAAGGTTTACTAAAATACTGAAATTATTTTTCCCGTCTTAACTGATACAAATAACTCTCAAATAAACAACAACATGAACATGTTAAGTAAATAAGTCTTAATTTCTTAACGTAGCATAACGTCATATGCAAAATGCAGAACGTCAAATGACAAACTCAACCTAAAATTCAGCTTATCTTCACATTTTCCCCTAAATTCATGTAATTAATACACCTATTTATTATTTTTAGTGTCCATCATAGGGGCACCAGACCAAAACGACGATAAACAGATCGACTGATACTCGGGGTCAAAGCGTTAACAAATTTTTAAGCTCGTCTGGCTTCGCTTTAAACAAAAATTAAAGTCTATCCATATCGTGGGTATAGGTAGAAGTGAATAACTCAATTTTGATAGCCAGACACTCCACAGGAAAAAATTGTAACAATAAAATATTTGGATAGAAGGCATTTTTGAATTCGACGACTTCTAACATAAGTTTTACCATCATTCTTTTTTCGAAATCGTATACTCAGGTAAGCTGCAATAAGTAGTATTGAAAGTATATTTTGAAATCTGCCTAAAAAATTAAATAGTTAGTCAACATTCAAGAATTTATCAAAATATGAGTAACAAGTTGAAATATGTACTTCAAAAACAATCCGATAAGCTACGAGGTTATCCGCTTGTATCAGGATAACACCCACAACATAAAACTCAAAGCTTCCGTAGAAGAGTGTTACTAAACAAAAGCGTTAATGTGGGCGGCTCTTGAAAAAGTTGAGTAATTTGCCAAACGAAAAAAGAACTTTTAATCTTCCTGCCTTTCTTCTTTCTAATATCCCAAAAGGTCAGGAAAATTTAAAAAGTGTAAAATTCATTTGCAACCTTCAAAAATTCAATTTGATACAATGTTATTAACACTAGAACTACTGGCGCGCAAATCTGTAATTTTAACAACTTTCTACACCTTTAATTTAATATCCTTTCAAATTTGAATAAATAATTATTAATGGAAAAAGGTTTTTGAATATGTCGTAATTATCAATTCCATTAAACTTTGGCATAAATCAGAAGAGAATTACAAAAATTGTACAATTAAATGAAGGAAGGAATTGAGTACCAGTCAAATTGACTGGTTTTGGTAGTTCTAGTGTTAAATATGTATGTGTAGAATACCATTTTAAATTTTTAAAACGAAATTCGTGGTCGTTTCGAAGTTCTAACATGTGACATGTGGTTAAAAACCATTAACTACTATACTAATTTAAAAATAACTGGGCACGGTTAGCAATAAAATGTCTGCGCAATGTCTTAACAAGTCTGCGCAATGTCTAACAAGTGAAAAAAGGCACTATTTTTCAATATTTCACGTTTCTTTAGATTTTTTAGATTGATATAAAGCGTATGGGTCTTAGAAATCTAATAAATGTTATTTTCAATGATTCAGATTAACCCAGACGCTATATTATAGGACGTAGAATAACTCCGATAGTCTCTGATGCTAATCGTACAGTCGTACTACTTCTAACATGTAAATAATACGTACACAAAATAATATACTACAATTTTGTGTTTTTACTGGCAAGCGCAATCACATCTTTTATTGTCAAATCTGTCCGATGCATAATTTCAGATCATTTTGTAATTTTGATTTGATGTTTCTATATCTGCTACATTAAAAGTTATTTAATATTTTCCTGTGTGCGAAATTTAATTTGAATTCTATTAAAAATGTAGCAGATATCGTAAGTCATAAAATTATTTCATGTTCAAGGTGGTCTTAAACTTATTCTCACTACTGTATATGCGATTTCCAATGTCCCCTTTTTTCCTTATAAATTTCCATCTGACAGTCTAATATCAAAGCCAGCAATATGGTAAAATATTTCCTATTTTTATATATTTTGCTCCTGTCTGCCTTACTTCCTTTTAAAGAAGAATTTGGGCAGAAAGTTTGCTCGTTTTCGTTTTAGTTTCAGTTGGTTGGTTGGTGTATTTTCACGTTAGCATTACTTTTAAAAGATGGAATATCTTTTAACTAATGCATATTTTTAAATTATTCTTAAGCTAAAATAAACTCGTCTGTTGTTTATCAAAAAATTAATTACAATGTGTACAGAAGATGCCTGTATAAATGATAAAACCAAAATCTATTTGAAATCAAAACACATTAAAAAACACAAGTGGAATAACTACAAAAGTAGGTTTTCTGTAGAGTACCTCTTCCCGCTAGGTATGTAGTTATATAAATTATATATATATATTGGTTTTCTTGAAAACGACTCGAACAATCTTGCCGAATGAACAGACAAGAGGAAATGTTATAAATTGAAATTTGAATTATAATTTTTTAAACCAAATGGATAAAGGACCACAAAACGCTTAAAGGTTCTTTCGCCGATAGTTTTTAAGCTACGCTTATTTTTTATATATATATTTTTATAATAAATCTTCAGAGTAAAATTCAGTCATTCAAGTATTAAAAACATTAAATAAAAATAATGGCAAAAATTGGATAAACTAAAGACTGCTATAATATATGCTTTTATATCGTAAATGTACTTTAATTGATGTAAAGAAATTTTGTTAAGTGATGTCATACCTTTGCTAGACCTGCTTTATGGGCTCCTTGTGATTCCATGTACTCAATGTATTTTGCAAAGTCCTTAAACTCTTCCCAAGTTGGTCTAAATACCATTATCCGAGGATACTTTGATTCCATAGCTGATGTTTTAGAAATGTTTCCTGTAAGGAGATAAAAAAGTATTTTTATTAAAAGTTTCTAGTTAAAGCACATAAACATCCAATAGACGTCAAAGTTGGGCAAAATCAATCGAACCACTAAATATTTAATCGGGATTAACGATTACTATTTGACTCAATAATGTCATATACGGTACCGTATCCATGAATGTATGCCGTAATATGATCGGACGTATTGTGCCGCTCAACTAAACATGAATCCTATGATTATTACAGTCTTACACTTACAACACTTATATTATAATAAATAATTAGGTATAAGCCGGGATCGGACTTTTATTACTGAAATCTGTCTTACTAAGTATAAACTACATATCTTTTCTTTTTTAATTTCAAATATTTCATATTTATCTAATATTTTTTCACAATGTTATATATTAATTTTATTTTATTTATACTTGCGCTGTGGTTATTTTCTTGTAAGTGCTTAGTATATGTCCTGCGGTTGGATTTTTATTATAATAAACTAGACTAGTTTATATATATAATATAAAATCTCTCTTTTAGATTTATTTTCATTTTACCTATATAAATAGCCTCATAATCACGCACAATAATTAATTATGTGAACACTGTTCATTTCAATGTAGTCTATCTTAATTTTAATTTTGTTCTTAACAGATTATTTAAATTGATTTTGTTGAAAAAGGCGGGAACAATCTTGAAATTTTTTGCTAAGCGATAACTCCGAATCAGCATAGCGAGGTTAGTACCATTTAGTAGCCTAATAGCTCTTAAGTTGTCCTAGTTGGGTGAAACGTGTTGCCGGTTATATTTATAATTTATAGTTTTAGTGTCTCTAAGTTACTATTAAGTCTAGTGTTAAGTTAATTTGTCCGTAGCTTGTATTAAGCGAACCAAATAAATAAATAAATAAATAAATAAATAAATATTGTATATAACCAATTTGTGGAATAATAACAATGTATACTGTGTGTTTCATAATCTAATTTTAAATTAAGCCTAATATGTGTTAATAAATTAATCACGATTAATAACTAACGATTGCGACTGAACTTTTCAGTGTGTTTGTTTTTACATTTGTAAAAATCACAATCTTTCGGAAAAATGTGTTGATTTGCTTTCATATGTTCCATGATGTTATGTCCACTTAGTTGTGCAACGAAAACAAAAATCTACGTTATTTTTCCTATAAACTTTACAAACTGTTATTAAAAAAAAATATTTTTGGAAAACATGGTTTTTAGAAAAAACTAATTTTTAAATTTTCTGATTGTTTTCTTTAATTATTGTGCTATGAAACCTTCCTTCGTGCCAAATTTAAAAACTTAGTTTACAGGAAATATTCAATAGATTTTGATTACCAGTAGTTTAATCTGTTAGTATCATAATTCGCTTTAAATGGTTATATCCTTTTATTGCATTGAGTAATAAACTTGATTTTTTACAATATTAAGAAACTGCAGACCTTAGTATATGAAATTAATTTCAACTTTTAAACCTTCCTGAGAAAAAAAGAAAAGAATGAAAATTCAAACAAACTAGACCGCTTAGAGGCGAAACTAAAACGATGAAAAGGAAGATCTTTTATTCTCTGCTGAAAATGGTGACGGTTATCAATCTTAAGGAAGTAATTGGAAGGCAATAGAAAATGTCGTGAGCACTCCAAAATGCATGCAAAAAAAAATATATAATGCAGTCATAGCCACATGTATTATATTAAGGCCAAATATGTTCCTGAGCTCATTTAAAGGTACGGAACCCAATAATTTGCCTAAATATGCCTCGCATCAAATATTGCGCGGGGACAACACTAACACCATGTATGCATAGGCACAGTGTGGCTGAGACTTTAGCCCGCCTTTAAAATTGCGTGGTAAAAAAAAACGCTTCTCTACATTGTTAGTCGTGTAGATGAGAATATTTAGCTGCATATGCTTATCTTTTTTGTTGCTATTGGAATATAGATAAGGCATGGGAAGCAGTAGTTCTTTGCTGCGCTATCTAATGGGAAAAATTTCCCCACGCAGTTTTAGAAAGTGCATATGGGTTAGAGCTTTGCATTTGTATAGAGAGTGTCACGTCTTGTTATAGGTAATCTTTGAATTAGAGCTTTGGGCTTGTACAGTGTCCAATATTCTATCATGGCATAAGAAAATTCTCAATCGCGAATGAGGAAGAGGCACGCTGCACACACAGAGCATATCTACGGATGCAGTTGTTTACACTTTTCCACCATGCATTTTTAAAAGGCGGACCAAAGTATTCGATCATGTGCGTTGCTCTGGCTGGCGAAACGTGGTTTCAATTTTCGTTCCGTCGTGTATTTTCCTCACCCCAGATACGGCAATTTTGTTTATTAACATGGCCACCAAATTAAAAATGTTCCTCATCAGAAAACATGATTTTTTGAGAAAAAACACTGTTTACAGAACGCTGATTTTCATAAAATAATTCAATAATTTGAACGCGTTGTTGTATTGTGTACGAAGCCATTTTTATAAATATCATACATCACACTTCTTAAATGTCGAAATACCCAGACGAATTCAGTGCGCCATCTATATTTTATTTATTCTTAAAAAAAATCGCGCAATTTCAAACACCCTATAGTTTGCCCAATTTTTACTTGTAGCGCTACATTCTGGTTCAGTTTTTAAAACCTAAGCACATAGTTTCTATCCCCTCACGGTATGTTGGCATTCCATTTCAACCACCCAAATGCTTATCATTACGCCATCCGCTCAACCGCTCAATCTTCTGTGTCATTGATCAACACCAGTTTCCAGCTTCCGTGTCTTCAGCATGGATTAGATGGAGAGACGCATATATAAAAATGCACGAGTGGAAAAGGGAACCCAAATTCACGCTACGTTAGCATTGGAAACGTATCCTTATACGTCACTGCGTCTGTTCCATAATTTGTCAGTTAAATAAAACTCTTTATGAATGAATAATCTATTCAAGCAAAACCTAGATTTACCAGCTATGAACTGGTGTCTTGCATTTGTGAGTGAAGTATGTGATCGCATAGTGAAATCTAGAAATTAAATTTAATCAAACTGGACTTTTTATATACAGGTTGGCCCAAAAGTTTCTCCCCATCTATTTAAGTAAACGGATTATGCATTATCTGTTGCCAAAATTTATCCCCTCTCAGTCTAGCAAAAATCTTAAGCGGAAATTAAATATCAACTCTTCAAACTATTTTAAAGATCATATAGTGCTTAGGTACGACAGCATACACATCAATAATAGGTGTGCAAAGCGATATAGTGCATTTCCAGAAAAAAAAAATTAAACAACATTTTCCCTATAGTCAGGTACAGAGACGTACCCTTTATAATGCTAATTTGAGTTACCGGGGTAATTAAAGGTTTTTCTATGAAATTTTATTGCTCCTGACCTAAAGGACCCTTTTTTTTTGCCGTGTTTATCGTAAGTAGTGATTTTTCTTAGAACATTTTATACGCGCTACCTGACAAATCAATATTATCCTAGAGGACTCTTGTGCTTCTTCATTATGGCTTCGAATAGAATACAAACAAGGATTCAAATCCAGACTGTTGGCGAAATAGGAAAATCCGTTTCCGAAATATTAAGGACACTAGACGTGGACAGGAAGACTGTACGATTATGGTTAGAAAGGAGGAACGGCGATATACAGGACAAAAGACGTTCCGGTAGACCGACAACTCTTTCACGTACAACACGTGTGGAAAACAAGACAGGCATTATAACAAGGACAGCGATCAAAAGGATAAATCAATTCGAAAATTACCAACAATAGCGAAAGACAATGTCTCGATCAACGGTTCAACGGTACATTAAATCGACGAATTGGGGAAGACGAGTAAAGCCGCTTCTTACTGCAAAGAATGTCACAGATAGACTTAACTTCTGTAGAAGGTTGCAAAGCGAAGGTATAGTTTTATTTCAATATTATATGCACTACCATTATTTTCGATTTCAAATAAACGCTAAATTATCATTTAAAATAGTTTTTTCCTATTACATTATTTACATTTTTGTTATTCTCTACATATCCATCCATCCATCCATCCATAACCATTTTTATATCCGTAAAAGTTAACACGCTTCTCGCAAAAATACAGCACTGGTTAATTTTTGCACGTGCGGATGCAATTTTATAATTTAAGGGAGTTTAGTTACTAAGGATTTTTAAAGAATATTGTGAAATTGTCGTCTGTACTACATAAAGGAATAAGAAATAAATAATTGGAGTATTCTTTGTTGAAATAAATTAAGTAAGTCTTTGTTGAAATAAATTAATTAAAGTACTTACTATGGAAGCGAAGACACAATGTTTTCTTCGGTATTCCACTCAAAATTTGCTTTCATCTTTAAAAACAATCGGTGTTGCATTTATTTAATTTTCTGTTAATCAAATTTTAAAGAATATTTTCAGCCAAAATTTATCTCAATACGGCTTAGATTCTATCAGGTGGATTAGAAGTAATTAAAAATATTTGAGTACACTAAAACGGCCCGAACAATGAAGAGTAGAAACAGAAATCAATCGGCCCTCGGCAACGACTTAGAGGAAGGGAAGAACTCGCACACATCAAAATCGCAGCTTGACGTTCCTCGTCCGGTTAGTCACGTACGACCAGGCTGCATTTGCAGCTTGTAAACAAACATTTTGCCCAGTCGCGAACAGGGAAATCTTCTGAGATCTATGAGGCACTTGCTAACCTATCGCTGAGCCTTTTATCCGAAGGATGCGGGCGTTTTACCGGCCAGGTAATTTTTTTGTTTTTTTTTTCATCTGACGAAAGACCTGGGCATAGAGTGCAACTTTACTCAAACCAGTTCCAGGGACGAGAATGCAGCACCCATTTGGCAACCCCTGTAGCTGTCTTCTCGCTGCAGTATTCTTTCCAGCAATTAATTTTAGGAATAATAGCACATTTAATTGCCGATTTGCTTGCAAATCTCAGAAAAAGGAAAAAAAAAAAAAACATTACAACCCCTGAAGAGAAATCAGCCCTTTTCGTTATTTTACCGTTCTCACAAAAGTACTCACGTCTGAAATAAACTATAGGGTGTACGTGACAAGTTGCTCCTCATTCACAATGGTGGAAGCACTCTTGATGTTGCACAAAATCAATTCACTATTCGCAATTTCCGCGAAGGAAATAAATATGTTTTAATAAAACCACTAACTACCAGCTTTGTTCACAACATCTTTGGAAAGAAAATCACCAAACCACCCGGATTTTAGCACAATCGAAACAGTGCAAACTCCTTCACAAATTCGGTGAAACAAAATGGTGGAACGGTACCAAGCGCTTGTTTTTACGGTAAATTGGGGCACTTTAGAGGAGAAATAACAGCCGGAAAACATTCACGCGTCACACACGAATTTTAATTTTACGCGAATGGACATTTTAAACCGTTTGATCGGTTACCTACGATTAATACGACCGGAAGAAAAATCCCACAGCGAACACCCCTTGCACTGTTTTCTAGTTCTGTTTGTGAACACATACAATCTTTTGACATGACATTTAAACCTTTTACTAGTGCATAATTACAGTGGTTTCTTTTCGCCATCTATAATTTCAAGAGAGTATCATTGTAGGAATGTTATTTGGGTGTGCTTCTTTACTCGTTTCATCTCTGCTATTTTTTCAATGAACTTGTCCTTTAACCGATAAGCGCTGAACTTGTCTTTTCAAAAGCGCTTTAGATCCACGCTCACACGAAACATAAAAGAAGAAATCTTATTTTTTTCTATTGCTTGAAAATAGTTCCTAGATCACTTGATATTTTTTAAAAAATTTATTTTTAAAGTATGTATCCATTCAAAATTATGTAAAGTGGATTTTAACCCATTAAAACTGACGATTGCCTATTCTTTTAATTCAGGAGAATCTAAAGGAAACTTTAGGTAAGCAATAAAAAACTCCTTTTTTTGTCTGTTTTATTTATTTTTTGTTTACAATATAATTGCCGAATGTTAACAATAAAATATATTACAGTAAATATATACAGTGATTTATAATAATTTAGAAAAATTCAATTTAATTCAACATAAATAAAGAATGATCCGCCAAACAATGGCTTTTTTGTTTTCATTTCGGACAAAACGTCTTTTTAACCCTTTGACCCATGGTGGGACGTAAAACGTCCCACCTTACTCAAACTCGTTTTTTTCATTGAAAAATGAAATGTTTTCGATAAAAGTTGATACTCTAGGGTTTTTGGGGTCGCTGAACACGAATATAAAGTCAGATTTCCAAAATAAAAAATGGCGGATCAAAAGTTAGACTTTTTCCGAAATGATTTTATTTTCATCACTTTATGGCAAAAAGTCATATAAGGGGGTTTTTTGAATCGCTGAATACAAATCTGACATCATATTTTCAAAATTCAAAATGGCAAAAAAACAGTTTTTTTTTTTATTTTAATCCGCCATATTGGATCCGCCATCTTGAATTTTGAAAATCTAATGTCAAATTCATGATTTGCGTGTCAAAAAACCCTTATATACCAAGTTTCATAGAAAACAGTTCATTTTTTTGGATTTTGGTCCGCCATCTTGGCCGCTATTTTGAATTTTGAAAATCTGATTTCAGATTCGTATTCAGCGACCAAAAAAATCCCTCATATACGAATTTTAGTGCAAAATGATACATTACAGCAATGTATGGGTCAAAGGGTTAAAGAGATACTCCTCAATTCAGGGGTATACAATCAAAGTTTGTAAAGTCCACAGTGCCAAAATGTTCAGTAAACGATAAAAACGATTATTTTAATAATTACAGGTAACTATTCTAATTTTAAACATTATTTATATGCAGAATGTAATACATTATGGGAATACAAGTATTCATCACGCTCAGTTCAATACTTTTGAGTAAAATCTTCAGTATAAGATGGACTTTCCCAGTTTTGTTACCAAGTTTTGGACTTTACTAAGTTTGTAAATGAATGTTTAGGACTTTCCTATATTTGTTACCAATTTTCTGGACAGGGTTGGATTCGTGACGTTGGCGTCAGTGAAATGGAGGCAATGGAGCCTTCCTATTGGTCGAAAAGGACTTTACGCAAATTGAAACTCAACTCACTTGGACTTTGCTAGGTTTGTTTGTAAAATCAATTTTCAATTTGAAATAACAGTCGAGATTACTAGAATTTGTATAAAATTATTCTACGGGGTAAATATAGATACGGAAAAAATGTGTTACAATTTAAATCTCACTTTTAAAATTTTGTGGACTTTACCAACTTTGATTGTATACCCCTGAATTGTTTTAAAACCTGATTTTCATATATAAAAAAGTAGAATTCTCAAATAAAACCTGTTTCCTATGTACTACTTTTGGATAGTTGTTTTATAAATTCGAATATTAAAAATGACGGTAGTGAAAATACTAAAAATTTCACACTATTATTAACCATCGGTGTAGGTAAACATTATTCAAATTGTTGTAGTTTAACAGTGTACAGTGACTCACACACAATGCGAAATTTGCTTCCATCCCACTTCTAAATGATGTGCACAAGAATTACTGGAAATGTTATTCCACGCAATGAAAGTCTTATTTATTTATATTTGACTGAAAACAGAATAGAGATTATTACTGTTTAATATATCAAGCAAAAGTCCAAAATAAACAAGCGGGTGAATAACCCTCACAATTCAATGAGTCTCAATTCGATCACATTACAGTGTCGATCACATTACAGTGCGATGTACTCGTGCATACGGCATATGCAAAATATTTAGGAATGCCAGGCATTGGCAGTGATTTTATGCTGAACACCCAAATATTATCTATGAGGTCAGTGCGGGTGTGCATTACGGCACTTTTGATTTCTGTGGGTTATATTTCATTCGAAAATTGATATTGTTACACAATAAGAAAATGTAAGACTATTTGCAAGTCGATTTTGTATAAATAGTTAGAGTTTTAGAATAACTGCAGGGATTTGAGAATAAAAGCTTTCCGAGCCAAGAGCACTCTTTTCCTTAGATACCGAGGCGTTTAGGCCAAGTATCGAAAATCCTGATATTGAGGCTCTTTAGCCAGATATCATTGTTAGATTGAGGCGTATCGTCAGATCAGTATATTTCCAGAGAACCAAAGCTGACAGCCAATTTCTGTGGATTCTTTTCGACATTGATATAGTTTCTGGATTTCCCATATTAAATTTTCTGTTTCCTGAATTTTATATTTTGAATCATAAATTTTGAAAACTCAACAGAGCATTGCAATTTGTAAACATAATACAGCGGGTGAAAAATGGGTAATCCAACTAGTAAATTGCTAAAAGTTAGCATAAATGTTTTGGAGTTGAGTTTATTCCCTAGACATCCTGTTCTAATACTGCTTCTCAGGCTACATGTATGCAAGGTATTAAATATTTTTTTCAAGAAATTGATGTGGCCATCAATTTGCTTTAACAGATCAATTATCAGTAGATTATTTCCAACCAAAAATATAGCTTTAAAATTTTAAATTTCCACCCATGAGATGCTAAGGTCGCGGAGCCCGCAAAGGAGGGTTCAAATAAACAAGTAGAGAGTATGGCTCCCTCTATTTCTTTCGCGTTACGCGAGGCAGGCGCTTTCAAAATGGAGCTGGTATAAAAGCAATTGGCCAAGTGACTTCTGCATGTCCCAGCCCCAATGAACTGGGTCATATTGGCGTTCGGTTCTTTCCACCAGACACCTAGACCAGCCGCTCCTTTCGCTCTATCCTAGGGCCGCCCCTAATTTTGACCAAAGGTTAGATTCGAACCGATGACCTTCTAACAATTAAGCTAACCATGGTTCTTATGGTTCTTGACGGCGATGCCTTCTAGAGCAATTTTTGTTTTTTTTTGTTTTTATTCTTATGCTATAAAAAATCTCAAAAAATCCAGGTCTCAGAAAAAATGAGTTTTCACTCAAACACTCACCCTATGCGAATGTGTTTTGAACAAAAATTTAATTTTCTTGGAGTTTCGAATTGCTAAAATTGTTTCAGCCGGACGAAACTAAAGTTGGAGTATTGAGTGAGCGTGAGATCCTTAAGATGGGCGAGGACGAAAGGCTGTCACCATTATTCCATTGTTCTATCGAGTGAAGTCCTGGCAACCGTTTGTTTGGAGAATAGAAGTTTTCTTTGAGTGGCGATAGAAGTTGATTCGAATCGAATTGGTCGAATCGTGCATGCATTCTGATACAGTGCAATTATCCTACGTTATTCAATTACCAAGTTGTGAACAGTAAAAGTTTTCTTTTGTTTTTATTTATTAAAAGATGTCCTTCTTGAGTTTGCGAGAAAATTCTCATAAGTTTCATCGTCATGGAACGGCAAAAGGTCCTCGACCAGTGCCACCTTTTTCGATTCAATCACGGCAGGAAAACACAAAAGTTATCGAGGGCCCGCTGAGGGTACTACCTAAAAGTAAGTTGTGCCTCCCATAAAAGTTTTTCTTATATTTTTATTTCGTTTCTTGTGTGAATAACTTTTCTATCCTCATTTTATTTAAGGACAACATTTCGTTCAGCCACGGGCGACAACTTTTCGCATGTACTACGACCGAGGGGACTTGCCCATTAAAATGGAATACCTTACAGGTGGAGACAAAATTGCGTGGACGGTAATTATTATATTTTCGTTATAACGTCGAAGTTCTTCTTTTTTTTTTTTTTAAATTTTAGCCTAATTATTCATGTCTAGGCTAAAAGAAATTTTTTGAATATTTTGAGAATTTATTTATCATAGCTCTCTACCCAGAATTGCCTATTTTGTCGGAAAATGTTCTTTAAAAGACTCAAAAGTTGATAACTTTACTTTACAATGTAAGTGAATTATAATGGATAATTCCGCATTAAATTGAACGAAAGCATTCAGATATTCAGTTAATTCATTATCTTGATATTTATAGGATACTGTCATTAATTTATTGCCGGCACTTTCTTTTCTCATTAAAACTTGATGCGGCCTCAATTTGTATATACATAATTTAAATTCATTCATTTAAAAGCGGCATCTAAGCAGTTTATTCGAACTTAGCACAGTAATTTTTGGTAATTTGATAGTTTGTATTTAATACTTACTATATTAGAAATTTGAACTCATTAAGCGTTAGTACACGTGGCAAAATGCTGTTATTGCTAATAGACTACTTCAAGGTAACACGGCGGCAGGCCGTTTCAAATAAAATCATTTTACAAAAAAATAAAAAAAATTTGAATTGTACAGCACATCTTCAGGTGTTGTGCCGAGAGCGTTTTATTCCTTTTGACTGAATTAAATCTACTTGAGTACTTCACAAAAGAAATTTTATTTTATCCTGTACCTATTTTGTGCCGTGCCCGTTTAATGGAATTTCGTAGAACTAAGAAAAATGCGGGGGCCTCCGAAGGTATTGTAGTCATAAACCCAAACGGTTGGCGATTCTCCTTTTTGAGAGGGAAACCCAAAATAACAAAAGCTTTCACACTTCGATGGGATCAGGTAGGTTAAGTTTATACATATGCAGAAACAAGTCTGAAGGACAAGAAACCAAAAACACTTACACAATTCCTCAGGGTGAGAAATTAGTCCTGTCGGATGCACAGAAAATAGCTACTTTCCCCTGTGGGTGGCAATTTCGTAATGGAATCCCTTTTTTCATACTAATTCTGTTTTTTTTTTTTGTTTTTTAGGTGGAAATAGATAAACTTGACTACAGTTTGTACCTTCCGCTATTTTTTGATGGATTGTCGGAAATAAAACATCCCTACAAAACTTATGCCCGTCAAGGCGTTTTAGACTTACTTGCACATGGCGGAGAGAAAATACATCAAGTCATTCCACAGTTGATCATTCCTATTAAGAGTAAGCCTTTTTAGACTCAGCTATTTTATGAAAGTAAAAATATTTTATGAGGTATATAATATCAAATAGACATGGGTTGGGTGCCAGTATGTATTATACTCGTAAACGCACTAATTTGAACACAATACTGTAAAACCAAGTAGGTTATTTCAATTCACTTATGCTTATTGTTTTAGTAGTAGTCACATTTTACTCGTTTTCCTTCGAGTAAGTATTATTGTTTATGTATGCTAACATTTGTGCATATTTTGCTACATCATATATTTAAACAAATTAATTTCGAAACAGCTGATGCTGCAAATAAATCCGATCTTCCCACAGGATACGAAAATAGAGAAGTTGTTCACTCTAAAGACTAGTTCACGGATTGTATATAATTTTGTTACAATATTTACGGCAAATTCATGTTGAATACCACTATAGTGTTGATTGTACAGTGTACATTGTTGGTAGTAACGAATAATATTCTATTGAATTTTGCAAAATGCGTACATTCTTAAGGACTCCATGTGTACGCTTACGCAGGCTTTGTAATAATCCTGGCGCCTTTGTGCGATATTACACAAAAGTGTGTATTTTTATATAGCCTCTGTATTACCAGATCTGTAAATGAAGCCGGTATTTGCCCATATGTGGCCTTACCTGTAAATGACAACTATTATCGTCAATTCGCATCTTTGGCGTCTTTGTTAACATCGGACAAAGATTTTTAACTCACAACAATACACGTTTCCTATCCCATTATAGTGTCTTATATAGTGAACATGTTGATTTTTCTGCCTGGAAATTATGATTTGCGAACAGGAGGAAAAACGTAAAACCACTTCCGAAATGCTGCTTGCCAGGTACAAAAGAATTGTATTCGTATATTCGTAAAAGAAAGAAAGAAGATAGGTAATTCCAGGAAAACCAATGCTCTGTGCTTGGCGGGATTAGAAGGGTGTGACTACTATGAGCTGCTAAAACCTAGCGAAACGTGTTTTACTTATCTCATTCAAAATTATGAGAACAATTTTTTTATAGATTTTAATTAATAATTATCTACTTTTCCTAAATTGGTACAATTTTGACTGATGTGATTGAAGCTGCCCCAACTAATTGTCCTTGAGCAGCCATAGTTGGAATGCTTACATGCATTTCTATCCTTAATAAGTTTATTATTTATTCCTTTTTAGATATTCCATCAAATGAAAAATTATCTTACATCATAATTGAAAAATAAATTATATCTTCAATAAAAAACCCAAGTTGTTTCTAGCTGTTATTAAATATAATTTGTTCCTATTATAAATTTAATATACCATACCCTCATGGTAATTTTTACTAGATTTCTGGTCGGTCGGTACCGCATGATTTTCTAATACAATCTGTTCTTAATGACACTATAATTTTACTTTCATAATAATTTCAAACGAATTTATTATACTGTTTTCATACAAATATGTAGTTTTGTACATTTATATAGTAATAAATATATTAAAACATTAATAAGGATGTCCAATTGTTAGGTACTTATTTTATTTTCCTACTGTTCGAATTCTGGCATAATCCTTATGTGTAATATCATTGCGTATTTCATTATGCACAAAGTGTGCAGTTTGTTACACACATTACGTAATTAATTACGTAAATATGCAAATATGCATATAGCCTACATTATTTTAATACACGTAATTTTCAACAAACATTTCTTAGAGAGAGTCTATGTTTCTTTTATTTTTTGCTTTTATTATTATTATTATTTTTTTTAACCCAATGATACCTACCAACATCCTCGGAAGTATGTAGTCAATTAATAGAGCCCAAATATACAACTATACTCGTATATAGGTAAAATTGAAAGTTTGTTTGTTGCTGTATACGATAATTTAGATTTTTTGACAAAGTACTAGAAATTCCAATTTAATATGGTATATAGGTAGACCAATATTTATTAGTGTGCTCCAAAAGAGCGAAGTAAATATAGCGACCAATAATCGTAAATTTCACAGAATTGCTATGCAAATTGAACTTGAAATATTCTTTCAAAATTTAATGATTCAAAATAGCAGATCAAACATTTGTAAAATTTAACCAATTAAAGTTGATTAAAGATGATTGAGTATTAATCGTTTGCAATCGAAGCATTTTTCACCATTTATACATTTTTGTGGTAACTAAGAGGCACCTTTCGAGTGGAAAGGGTTAATTTCGGGTATTTTAATACCATTACGAAGTTAAATATGATGGATTTAATATGAGGACTGCAATTTTTTGAATTCAATGAATTTAAGTGAAATTAAATGGAATGAAATGAGACATCGACTTGAAATTTATACATAAGATGTAAATCCTTGGTCTATTGATATTTAAAGTTATAAAACACTTTATTTGAAGGGGAAGCTATACATGCAAACACAGAAGAAAATTCTAGCTATGTTTTGTACAATATTTATTCATACCTTAAATAGCAAATACTAAAAGTAGTTTATTATACATCAGTGCGCGAGGCCTATGCACCCTTAACCAGTTTTTTGTATTTTCGGAGAGCTAAGTTCACTAACATTCAGAGCTAAATAAATTCAATTACATTACAATTCCAATTCCCTGGAGTTGCAATTTTTAATTGATATAGTGCATAGCTCAGTATTGAACTTTAAAAAGTTTTGAACGCAATTTAATTCCTAATTGTTAACGATTACGAGTAGTAAGTAATAGAAATGAATTATTCGTCAATTCCATTATCAAGAATTGAACTTGTAATTATTAAATTTTCGTTTTTCTCCATTCTGAAATCGAATTTAGAAAGTATTTGGAGAAGAAGTTTCTGTCAACATGTAATCAATTACTATTTAAAGAATCAAATTCAAACTTCCAGAAAAACTGATTCCCAAAAAATTACCTACCTTATATAAAAATAGAATAATTTCTATACTTAGTTATAGAATAATGATTATTCATTCAAGAAAAGGATATACAAATTATAAGAAAT
Organism: Philonicus albiceps; assembly: GCA_963969385.1. Taxonomy (NCBI): domain Eukaryota; kingdom Metazoa; phylum Arthropoda; class Insecta; order Diptera; family Asilidae; genus Philonicus; species Philonicus albiceps. The sequence continues at coordinate 9,956,259 of OZ017773.1, forward strand.
ACACCATTAATATCGTATTTCAAAATGTTCATCGTTATTTAAGATTTGTGTTTCTTAATGTTCAAATTATTTTTGTATTTGTTAAACGTATTTAATGTGTAAATCTTCAAAATAATCCAAGAGAAACTGAATTGTTATACAAAACTGTGTTAAAAATCATTGGAAAGAAGTGATAAAACTAAAGAATTCAAATTTGTTTTGGGAAACAATTCTTATAATTAAATTCGTCAAATATTAATTGATTACATATTGACAGAAATTCCTACTTTTTCAAATATTTTCTAAATACTTAGAATAGATAAGATTCTAGAGTAGATAAAAATGAAATTACAAGCACAATTCCTTATACTGGAATTGACGAGTAATTCCAATCAATTACTGCATGAATCTATTTAAGCGTTATCAATTACAATTCCTCGCTATGCAAATGAAACTTTTTAAAGTCCAGTACTAAGAAATTCAACGTATCAATCAATTACAAATTACAATTCCAATTCGCACAAACTAGAAAGTATTTGTTGGATATTTCTCAAAATAATTAGATAATCGGAATTTGTTAAATGAATTTTTAACACAATACATTTAATTGTGATATACGAGTATATTTTAAAGTAAATTTATCGTTTTATTATCGCAGATGCTTTAAGCAGAGGAAACCTCGAAGTGATGTGCACAACTCTAAAAATAATCCAACAATTGGTTATGTCTTCAGATATGGTTGGCCCAGCGCTCGTTCCTTTTTACAGACAGCTGCTGCCTATGTTTAACGCCTATAAAGAGAAAAATTGTAAGTAGAAATTCCAGTGTTTTGTCTGAATTTTAACCATTAAATCCTTTTCTTTTTTTCTCAGTGAATTGCGGCGATGAGATCGATTACGGTCAAAAGAATAACATGAACCTTGGTGACCTCATTGACGAGACATTGCAGGTTCTTGAAGTACATGGTGGCGAAGATGCTTTCATCAATATTAAGTATATGGTCCCCACCTATGAATCGTGTTATTTAAATTAATTAACAAAATTGTTTTATTTATTTTTTTAATTGTGCCAAAACTTTTGTTCCATTTAGAATTAAATTTATTATAAATTGTTTATACTAAATCTTCCGGTATTGTTAAACATTCAGAAATCAAGTGAATTGCTTTATGTTTATAAAGTGTTATAAGTAAAAAAATAGTATTTAGCATCTTCCAGAATGCTTATGTTAAGTTTAAATTTACATTATTTTATTTACATTTACATTAATACATTGTATTTAAATATTCAGTTATTGCAATAAATAGTATAATTATGACCCAGTTATTTATATAACTACGCATAAAACAGTGTAAGGTTATTGAAGTGTTTATGTTTGTATTATGGTCTCATATCAATTAAGCCAAAATTTAAATTCTTATATAGCTACTATGGAGAAAGTAACAAACTATGCTACAACCATTGATCAACTGAAGAACTGGAAAGATAAGATCCTGGAGGGTATACCGAGTAGATGTTGTATTCTGTGGGAAACATATTATAACCAAATTCTAATGATTGAGTTGGAATTTTTATAATTTTATAAATATATCAGAATCTTTAAATGATAAAATAAAAATGAACATATTATGAACATTGCATCAGATTTAATAGTTAGGATTCAATTTATTCTGGTATGATTTTAGAAAAATCACAATTTTTTGCTTTTTTCTTAAAAATCTTTTATTAAAAATATTACTTTTATAAATTAGCATTTTGATATTTTCTAAAAGGTAAAAAGAAATTTTTGATTTAAAACAAAACTTAGTTAAATCAATGGGTATAGTGTTTCTGAGACTTAACCGCTTACTTTTATTAAAACGTTAGGACAACCTATAGAGAATATGTCATTAAAATATAATCGCGAAATTATGAAAAGTTTATAATTACGGGTAGTAAATCGATAGGCTCATTTTTCTTATAACTCCTTTATCAAAATTGGCGTGCAAGATAGCTTAAAAAATTATTGATCCATTCCCCTGAAATTTTGAACGCACATTCAAAATAATATTGCTCTAAGGTGAACCATGAACATTTTAAAATATTGTTTTTCTTTTATCATTTATTTGTGATTGATCTACAAACTATGATATTTCCTAGACAGTACGCCATTATCAGCTTCGTTCTCAATTGTTTCCGGAAGTGGCCACTATAACTCTGGCATTTTAAATTATTGTTAAATGAAAAAAATATCTTTCCAATGTATGAATAAATATTATTAAAAATTTTAACAAAATTTAGTTACAAATAATCCTCTTATAGCACGGTAGATAGGCTCCTAGAAAATGTCGTGTTGTGGGAAACCGTGTAGTAGGAGACTAGGAGCCAGTACAAAAAATGGGAATACGTTCCGAAAATATTTTCAATCTCGCAAATACAAATAAAAGAATTAAAACAAAATAAGTATGTGTATAGTTTTATGCAAATCCTCCAACTGAACATTCAAAATACAAGATTCAAATTAAATTAAATATACTAGACTTAGGCTAAAACAACAACTTAGCAATGAAACAGCACACAATCAATTTAGAATTTTGCTCAAATCGAACAATCTGCCTTTCTACTGTTACTGCATGAAATGCTTCACTTACATCCTCTCATTTTTCACCGAGTCAGAAATTGTGGCTTTAGGCTTTAGTTACAATCAATTTTAGATAATGCTAGTATTTCCCCAAAATTTTACTTTATTTTTTGCCTAAAACCATTCATTTAAATTTTATAACATTGTTATAAAATGATTTCTGCAATTTCAGTATCATGTTGGAACGAAAACGTGTTGTAGGTCTTATAGGAGGGCTTCCTCAATTATCTTATCGTATAAAAGAGAAAACTTGTTGTAGTATATCGTGTTATAAGAGGATATTAATTCTATGCGAAAAAGAATTCATAAAAATTAACAAGAATTTCACATTCTATACAAGCTAACTCCCTTAACCCTTTGACCCATACATTTCTGTAATGTATCATTTTGAACTAAAATTCGTATATGAGGGTTTTTTTGATCGCTGAATACGAATCTGAAATCTGAACTGTTTTCTATGAAACTTGGTATATAAGGGTTTTTTGACTCGCAAATCACGCATTTGACATTAGATTTTCAAAATTCAAGATGGCGGATCCAATATGGCGGATTAAAATTAAAAATAAAACTGTTTTCTATGAAACTTCGTATATATAGTTTTCTTTTTTATAATTCTCTATATAAACTCCGATCTTTGGAATTTCAAAAATCTAGATTCAAATTCGTAATCTACGAGGCAGAAAACCTATATACACCAAGTTTCATAGATAATAATTAATTTTTTTGGATTTTGGTCCGCCATATTGGAACCGCAATTTCGAATTTTAAAAATTCGATGTCAATTTCATGATCTACAAGTCAAAAAACCCTTTTATATATCAAGTTCAATAGAAAACAGTACATTTTTTTGGATTTTGGTCCGCCATCTTGGCCGCCATTTTGAATTTTGAAAATATGATGTCTGATTTGTATTCAGCGATTCAAAAAACCCCCTTATATGACTTTTTGCCATAAAGTGATAAAATAAATAATAGAAAATAAAATCATTTCGAAAAAAGTCTAACTTTTGATCCGCCATATTGCATCCCCCATTTTTTATTTTGGAAATCTGACTTCATATTCGTGTTCAGCGACCCCAAAAAAACCCTAGAATATCAACTTTTATCGAAAATATTTCATTTTTCAATGAAAAAAACGAGTTTGAGTAAGGTGGGACGTTTTACGTACCACCATGGGTCAAAGGGTTAAGAGGTTATGCGCAGTCAGGAGGCAGAAAAAAACGACTTTTCAAGAATTTTTCTTAGACATTTAAATTTATTGATTATATAATATATAATAATATATATATATATATTTTATGGTAACTTTGTTTTGATATTTTGTATTTGTGAAAATAATGATTTGTGAAGCTATAACTATAGCTTGATCTCCGGAATCTTTTCTAAAAAAAGGCGTCTTGCGGTGAGTACGATATCTTTAGACTATATAGATCATCTTAAATAAAAAAACCAAAAACATTTTGTTAATATAAACTATTATCCTTACTAATCGAAGAAATAAGCAAAACATTAATTTTAACATAATGACGACTTCTCAAAACACATTTAATTTCGATTTTCGATAAAAATGTTGGCCTTAAATTGTGTATAAAATGGAAATTACTTATCGGCAAAAAAAAAAAAACCATTAGATCAATCAGTAAAAAATATATTTATTAAGCTTGTGTACATATTTGAGACTAATCGGTTCAGTCGTTCTCCAGAAATCTTGCTCACCGACTTTAAAAACAGAGTTTTGAGTTTTTCTCATGTTCAAACTTTCAAAAGCACTTTACACATAGTAAACAGGCGTTATAAATTTACATGATACCATGAGAGAAATTTCTTTAATATTTTTTACCTACATAGGTACCTACATCGTATTACCTTGTTTTCGCTTAAAAATAGCTCAGTTTGTAAATCCTTTGTAATTGCATTTAAAATAACCCACTGAAGCCTCTTGACCCTTTTGTCTGAGCGTTGGCAACCTCTACAAATAATATAACCCACCCGGTGCAGTTATCTATGTACGTATTTATGATTAGACCGGAATAGGCACTACCATAAGTCCTTAAATGTTCCAAGGATTTTGGTCCCAAAAGGCATTTATGCTTCGGATTACGTTGCCTATTTGCTTAAAGCCTCTCTTAAGGGTTTGATTGATTTCAAGTTAGGAATAGATTTCAATTGTTCAAAAGTTTTATAATGAATAAAGTTTCCGGAACTTTTACACTTTTGAGATACCTCTAAACTAAAGATACCAAAATACTCAAACCCATAAGACCAGACGATACTCGTTTATTGAAAATTTATTTTTATATCTAAGATTTTAATTTTAAAAATTTTGTAGTTTTATTAAGTTGAATTGTTTTTTTTTTTATAATATTTAGAATAGCGTCAGAGGAATATTTCCTATCAGTTTTATTCATCTGAGCAAAACTGTAGAGGTGTTAAAGACTTTTGAAAATCCTCTGAATATGCGATTTGACCGCGTAAAGTCGTAAGTACAAGATCTACATAGCAAAACTTTCTGTAGATTTTTATCATAGTCCTTTGTCCTGAAACAAGACATTTTATTACCCAATTTAAGTGTAAAACTTTTAAGTTACTGACGAAGTTTTCAAAGCAATTACCAAGGACTAATTGCCTCATGGCATCCAGTAACAACCTTATTTTTTTCTCTCCTTTTAATTTTGAGAAAGTTGAAATTAATTTCCTTTTCCTTTTTTTTGTTTATAATCTGCTTCGGTACTCATCACGTTGAATTTATGATTTTTATTTTTGTTACTTTTCTAATAAGAAAATGTGATTAAGGGGCGAAGAAAGTAAAAAAAAAATGAGAATTCATTTTGAAAGTTTAAATTAAAAAAGTGCCCAAAACAATACAAATTCATTTACATTTACATTTTACAGGCATCTTCTCTTTGTTGATAGCCATTGTTATGATTTTCCCCAGGACTATAATTGCTTCTCTGTTTGAATTTCCATCTTATAAAATTTGTCACCCTCCTGAAAACGATTATACCATTTAATTTGACTAACACCTAAAAAACTTTCATTGCGCGCAGCACCTCTGTTCTTGTCATTTTCTTGGACTTTTTGAAAATAATTTTTCATCCGTGATGGGTTATGAAAACTTTTCCTAAATACAGAGTTTGTAAATTAATGTCGTAATAAACTTTGTTATACTTTATAAATTTCAGTGATGGTATAAAAGGAAGGTAAGGTAAGTAATTAGAGTTGAATTGTTGCTAGGTATTGTCCTTGTGACTTTGCGAGGTTTGGTATCGATTTAATTTCCTAAAATGCCAGAAAAACATTATTTTAAACACATTGCTTAAGAAGTTTCTTTTGAGTATAATCAGGGGCTAATACTTACAATTAATAACACTAATAAATTACAACTGAATCGAAATGGGACATTTACATTTGTTTTATACTGGCTTCCTGCAGGTCTAGCCTTTTCCAGAATTAGAATTTAGACTAGATTAGAATTTTCGGACTAGATTAGTAATATTTTTAGTGTTGCTCCATAGAATTGAGCAAATAAAGTAGAGAAGTTTTTATCAAACTTTTTAATATAAAATATTGCCTTTTGGCTTCGCTACTGAAAATTTTTGCATCCTCACAAGAATTTACCAATTTGTTCTGCAATCGCTTTCATTTCCTTTATAAAACTATAAAGGTAGGTTGACTGAAGAATGAGAAAATCGTATTGTAAATATCAGGCCAAAAATAACAATGACTCTGAACTTTCTGAAAATGTTGGAAACTCATAACTTTTGAAAAATCAACCAATTTTAAATGTTCAAAGTTTAATTTGTTCGTTTTTAAGAAATCGAGTGACTTCCTCTAAAAATAATTGTAGTAAAATAAACAAGAGAAGGCAGAAACATTTTTGGTCTCAACGATGATAAATTAAAATAACTTAAATAAATTGTTACAATTTTTTCTATTGAGGGAAAAGTAAAAAAGCGAAAACTTTCATCGAAACATTTAAGCGAGTCTATATTTTGAAGATGAAAACAGAAAATCTAAAAAAATGTGCTACTAGATTTTTTAAAAAGGAATATTTTTTCAAAATTAAAAATCGAATGATTTTTACAAAAGTTATCGAGTTGCTAAAGTTTTTTTACAATAACTTTCAAACGAAAAAGTCACGTACAAAAGAATTACTATCGATTGGTGGCGTGACCTAAAAACATGATATTTTTCTTATAAAAATCAAAAACTATAGGTAAAAATCTTATTTTTATCATAAATCAATAAAATACCATTCAATATAAACATAAATTTATTTAGTTAAATAATAAAACTGAAAACTGACTTCAGTCACTTAACAAAACTATTTTATGACTTTAATTTTTCAGTCCAATAAAAGTTATTTGTAAAAGATTTTAATATTTTATTATTGAGAAAATTATAATTTAAAAATTAACGCTCTTTTAAAGTTAAAAAGAAGCGATTACATATTGGCCCATTTTACTTTTTAGTTGGATAAGTACATCTAGTATTTCATGATCTTTGGTAATTACTTTCTGAAGCTGCACACACACAATGCTTTACTCATTCTTCAAAACATTTTCCATAAGCTGAAGAAGGTTTGGCTTTCAGTTCTTGTACAGAATTTTGCTTTACTCAAAACGCCTTTGTCGCTGAGGTAATTTAAATTTTGGAAACAGGAAAATGTATGCTGGTGTAATATCTGGTGAATACGGTGTTTGGGAAATGATAGTTATTGAGTACAACGATCGATGTGTGAGATGACGCATTGTTGTGATACAAGGTCCATGAATTGTTTTTTCATAAATTTTGCCTTTTGATATACAGTAGAACGCCGATTATCCGAACGCCGATTAACCGAATCGCCAATTATCCGAATCGGTCCTAAGCGTAATATAAAAAATTATAACCAAGTACTGTAAGTAAGTAATGTAATTTTTGTTTTGTTTTGTTGTAACAAGTTGGAAGAACTCGCTGGAGTCCAGATATATTTCAACTGTTATGGTTGAAAGCTAGAGGGAAGACACTACATGTTTGTTAAACTTAATAAAGTTTATTCTATGTGTGACATTTCGTTTTTCTTTATTACCAGTCTATGTCCGATTATCCGAATCGACCCCGGTCCCAATTAATTCGGATAATCGGCGTTCTACTGTATATAGATTCACGTCAACCGGAAACCGTCAATATTGCCTCAATTACCGACTTTGACGACCTTCTTTAAAAGGTTTAAAACACTCATACACTTGAGTTATCAAAAAAGTCAAGTAGGCACAAGAAATTTCATTAGAAACATAAAATTTCACGCAAATTCTATAACAAACAATTTTATCCACAAAATCTTAATATGTACCAACGATAAATTAATATTAGAAGATATAAAAAACAACTAATATATAGGGCTAAAATTATATATATGAAAAATTTCGTATACTTATGTTTTGAGCAGAAGTTATTGGTAAAATTTTAATAAATGAAGTAAGAAAATAATACTTTTTCTACTGATGTCACTCTTAATAGAAACTTTAGTTTTAAAACATTAAACTGTTTAAATATCGTTACTCAAAACACTATAAACGTTTTAAATTTAAATAGCTTATTTTTTCTTGCTTATATAGTAAAGTATAATAATAACCTATGTATCAGTTAGAATTAAAAATATAAGTTTTTAACATCTAGAAAAAAAATACAAACTGAGATTGGTTGTTCTATTTCGTTTTTAATACAAAATATGAAATGTATTCGAAAATTTAGAAAATTTAGAAAATTTAGATAATGAATGAAATAATGAATTTTAATGTGAGTCTTCTAACATTCAAAATAATGATTTCAAAATGGATACATTTCATTCATTTTTACTTTATAAATTTTGATTGCGAATAAGTAAACTGAAAATAACCCATCATATTAATTTCTGTAAAGGTACAAAATAGCTTCAAATTGGATGGATCACCCTTTAGATATTAATTTGCGAAATTCAAAAAGAAAATAAGCACAAATAAATTTTTGATCATCTGAATGATGTTGATTATTCATTGATTTAAATTATCAAAAGCAGCGAACCAAGAAAATCATTCAGGCAATTACATACTTCATTCATATTTCCGACAGTTTTTTCCTTGGTGGTTTTTCTTTGAAAATCAAAAATACAATCTATTTTTGGTCGCATTGTTTTTGTGATATATATTGAATTTAAAATTAATCAGAAAATTATCTAAAGATATAAAAACAAATGTAGCCTGTATGCTTTAAGGTCTGTATATACAATGATTTCATTGGTTCCAGGTTTTACCAATATATGTATGTATCTAAAATTAGATGCCTTTTATTTAATATCCTTTTGAGAAAGAGGAAGTAATTGAAGTTTTCGTTTTTTCCATCTATGAAAAAGAAAATCATACCAAATTAACGTTCAATAAAGAGCCTAACTCCCTTAACTCCCTTAACTAGCCTTTGGGAGGAATTCTTTTGCTAAAACTTGAATGAACTCAAACACGGAAATGAAACAAACTAATTTGAAGCACCGAATTTAGTTCTATTGTATGTATGTTCAGCTATCAAGGATAAACATTTGAATGACTATTATTACTTGTAGCCTCTGCAATGGCCACTGTCTGTGAAAATAATTGCCGTGGACATCCTGTAAATAATCGAGCAAAGTAATTTAGCGAAATAATGGCTGCGGATGAATACCTTAATACTTTTCGATTTACCTCATTTATTGAGAGAAGTCCTTCTACTTATTTCCGATTCGTCCTACCGTGGAAAGTACAAAATAAATCAAGTATTTTAATCAAATCTCAAGGAAATAGGCCAAGAGTGGAATACTGAGAAAAGTGAGTTCTGGCAGCGATTTCCGGAAATTAATGGGTAATGATAAATTAATGTGAAATACCCATTTTTCCCTAGAAAACTTCGTATACCACTGCGTTTAATGAAAATGGAAAATACTTCCAACCTTGAACTCTGCATTCCGGGATTATTTCTAGGGAATGTACATAGGAAACGAAGTCAATCGAGTGCAAATATCAATCAATATCCCCCCCCAAATTTGTCCCTTTTAGCTTATCGTTTCGTCAGGGCATTCAAATGAATGGAATAATTTTTTTTTGCTGGTGTGTAAGTAAAATTTATCTTATCCTCAAACGATGCAAAAAAGGTATCCAATTCCTTCGAGATATAGAAAATCAGCTATTTGTTAGCAGAATATTTAATATCGAAAAGAAAAGTCGTTTTCGCTATTTGTACAGCTTCGATTTTAATGATATTTCTTTTTCGATTTTTATTCTTTTTTAAGAATAGGACCATTCACTTTAATAGACACGACTTCGCAAATTTTCTATATAAATCAGTATCGGGAGTGTGAACTCTTATAATAGAATAGAACTGAGTGCAAATTAAATATTTGATATTTATTGAACTAGAAATATATTACAATATTACATAAATGGTATCTACATCTTCTCCGACAGTCTAGCCGCCATCTAGTCCTTTACGAGTATAAACATCACCTCCAAGCCTACCTTGAGGTCTCGCACATTTCTGGACGGAATTAGCTGAGCGCTTAAATGTGCATCTCGTATGGTACAACGCTATTCCGGGTAATTGTAAGGCCGATGAGCAGGTAAGGCTCGGCACTACCCTACACGAATCGGATACCACCCACTAGCTGGGTATGCCATTAGCTGCAGGGAAGCTAGACCTAAAAAGGGTTTCCTTAGCTGCTGCGAACAGACGTTGGCAAGCAGAGCAGACTTGCTTGACCACGCGGCTGATTTGGTCTTTCTTGGACCTGAAGCGATCGCTAAGGCTAATTTCGCTCAAGCCCACACATAAGCACTGTTGTAGGTGTTATTACTGGTTACTGCCCTATTGGCAGGTATGCCAGCAGACTGCCCGGCCCGATCCGGATGCAGGAGACGTCTTTTGGGCTCCCCCTTTTTTGATGACCTTAGCGATTTGGGATTTAGCACAGTTCATCAAAGAATTTAAATGGTTCAAAACGGGCTAATCTGTGGGGAAAGCATCCCCTCTTCTCGTGTTATCACAATGGGTCGTATGGGCCTAAGTGTGTCTTTCGGACAGCCACTGTAACCTAAACTAACCTACATAGATGGATATGGATATAGATTTTGAGTTTTTGTTGTATGTAGTTTTTTTTGATTCAATGATTTCTTTTTAGTCATTTAGTTTAGTAGATCTGAATTTCTTGTATTATATTTTGCATATTTTGTGTATATTTTGAACTCCTCTCCAAGTAATTATACCGTATGAGGAAATGCTATAGAAAAGAGCATGATAGATCATTAATAATGTCATCGGCATGACTTTGATTAGTTTATAAAAAATAAAAATCTGTACTCAATTTGTTGAAAAACTAACTAATTTTTATTAAAAATATGAATTTTGATTATTGTTGCTTTAAATCATTTGGACTTTTTTTGGAGATTTCCAATCACTCTACTGTTTTATTGAGGTGACACGGTGTCATTTACTGAAGAAAAATAGTGTTTTTCCATCATGATAACGCCAAATCGCCACAGCTAAATTGGTAGAATTGTTCTAGGAATGACTGCCGCTTCTTTTAAATTCTTCAGAACATATCAGTCAGCAAAAAGCTATGAATGGCTTAAAAACATTCGACTATGGACTATGTTGAGAAATAAATCGATTGCTAGGGTCATGCACCGTTCAATCTGTCCGTCTATTAGAGGCGTCTAACTTCTAAATGTAAAGAGGTATCGATTCGAAATTTACACATAAGTAACATTCCCTGGCTTGAAAAACGATAATAATATTTAAAGTTATAAAACACGTCATTTGAAGGGGATGCTACACATGCAAACAGGGGGAATTTGTCTACCCTGCTAAATTGATACTTTTAGGGGCGCACCAAAATCATGTTTATTATTATGATACAACAATATTTTATTACCAGGTGTATCACAAAAACGGATTTACGTGAGAAATTATGTACAATATTGCAATATTACTCATATGAATGCATAAATTTATGGAAGCTTCATTCGCCCAGTTCTACTGTTATTATTATTATTATTATACGGGGGGTCGTTCCATATGGTGGGCACTTTGATCAGAAATGGTCTTTTGTGCCAAAATCCCACTAGTGAAATTAACGATACGCTACCCTAAGGAGAGTTAGAAGGTCTCTCATAGAAGACGTTCGGACTTCAGCCGGACTCAAGAACTCCCTCCTGCTGCAAGTCCTTCTTCTAGTCTTTGCTAGAGACGGGCGTGAATACACAAGATGCAAGCTGTGGTTTCCTTGTCCTCTAGACATAGCTAACATTCCGTCCCAATAGACAGAACAACATATTTTATGTTGGTAGTATCTCAACCTGTAGTGGCCAGATAAGTAGCCCACTAGTAGATTGAGTTCGCTGTTGCTCAGGACGGTGGTTGGAGTATACGTTGGGTGGAACAAGCTCTTTGGCTAGCTGTAATCCCGAAGCATTTTCTCAGTATTGTGTTGTTGTCTTTCCATCACAGATTAAGTCGAGGATTAGCCACTACTGCAGTACGATACAGGGCCTTGTTACCTGGATGAAGATCCTTCCCTAGCCAATTCATCGGCGATGTCGTTTCCCTTAAACGCCAGAGTGCCCCAGTACCCAAACGGTGTAACACTGTTTAAGGCAGCTAGATGTTGAAGATAGTCGTAACACTCTTTGACGAATTGTGAAGAAAACCGATTTCTACTTGCACTTCCGTAGTTTTTTGTACAAAAACAATTCTTTCATTTTAAACCCAAGGTATTTAGCTTAGTTACTCAAGTGTAAACTACTTGAATTGGATAATTGAAAAACTTTGCTATCAATTTTCATGTATTCAGTTTAAGTAAATTTAATCTTGACCCTAAATTAGGTCCCTGAGTTTAATTACTGGATTAATTTTAGTTTGTTTAATAATTCAGTTCAAGCAATACCAGGAGCTTTCTTAAATTTTCCATCGCATTTGAAAATCTGACCCTACATTAAAATGGTAGCCTGGCTTAATGGAGATTGTTAAGGTTTACTAAATAAGACACAAATAATATGCAAATATATATACATTTATTACCTTTTAGTCTTTCCTATATACAAAGTACAATGATCGACAGATAATTTCACTCTTGGCTAGTTTAGTCGATTATACGATAAAGCTTACTCGTCACAGATAAAATGAATAGGGAAATGCGTGCATTTGTCTACAATGTGTTCCGTTATAAGAAAATATAAAATATTATAAATATGTATAATATAAAAACAGCGTATGATAAACACTTTAATTCCAGTTATCCTTGGAAAAAATGTAAATCGGACTGGCCAAATCCATTAATTTTAAGAAATTTTTCTGCTAAATCGTTGAATGGCATCGGTCCACAAACGCAACAAAATGTTACGTAGAAATCTGTTTTAGGGTCACTCAACGATGAAATTAAATCCTCTGATATCCTCCCAGTTTCACCTGTCCAGCCATCCTGCGTTTCGGATAAGATGTGCCGTACCATCAACCTGTTAAAGTAATTTAGTTAAAACCTTTCAGTAAGTTCCCTCGGGTTTCAGTAGAGCCCCAGAAGGCATATCTAACCTGCTGTCTTTTGCAGCTATTGCTTCGAAACTCTGACGGCACCAAATGTCCTGTTCGGTCTTGTTGAACAACATTAGTTGGATTTTCTCCCTGGAAGGAAAAACAGGAAATTGTATATTGTGAGAATTGAATAATTCCATTTAAAATGAATTATTTACAAGGGCTACGTTTGCCTAGTTTGGATAGCAGGTCTCTGTTCAAATGTAAATAATTAACTGCTATACCAAACAATACAAAACAAACAAAGAAAAATTAAAAAAAAAAAACAATATACAGGTGAAACGATTTTTGAAGTACTTCGAGCGTAGAATCATCATCCATGACTTATTTTAGGCAAGCAAAAGAAATTATTCTCTATACAGACATATTGTTTCCTACACCTTAAAAATGCCAGCCAAGTGGTGACCAGAAAGTATTTTCGAGAAGCTTGATGTCGTAGGAGTGTGAGACATTAGTAAGGCTTATATGTTCCTGGACCCTTATTCCTTGACGAAAGAAATTTATTTATGGGTAAATGGTACTAAGGATGAAATGTACCAATTCGCGTCCAGTTAATTTTTTTAGCTCACGACGAAAAAAGATGTGTGTTATAAGCCTTTGTCGTAGCTCAAACCGATTTGAAAGTAAATTTGAGAGTAAAAATTGTTATTTGTGAAATTTCCAAAATGTTCTGATTTCTTCAGCGTAAGTAACACGGCTTATAGAGTCTTCGAGATTGAGATTAAATGTTAATAAGGCTAAGACCACTTCCAGTGGCGGACCCGGAATTGACTTTCTTTGGTGGAGGCTAAGGGTAAGATTAATTTTTTTCAAAAAAATTCGAATAAAAAATAAATAAGTATTGTTGCAGAATTTGGGTCCGCCTATGTTTTACATAAAGACTTTTAATCAAGTCAGTTATGTAGGGACTGACTTTCGGCCGGTACGATCGTTGCGTGAAGAGATCAGTCTGATGGTCTGAATGTAAACGCCAATAAATTTTTTCAATAAAATTTAAAAAGTGACCCCTTATATCGTGAGGCGTAAACAAAGGCAAACCTAGCAGTTTTGCCCACCATCCGCTTAACTAACGAAATTACAACAGTATGTTTAATAACATTTAGATATATATTTTTTTCGAAATCTTCCACAATCTGAATAGGGAATATCCCTGTGTTATAAAATATTTTTTAAATTTTTATTAAGATTATATTTTTAACTTGTTATTGTAAAAAACGTTGCTATAATTTTTTCGTCGAAGTATCCAGGGGTGTAAGTTACTTAAGACGTAACAATTTATCTTTAGTGTTATAGATTTGCTTATTGTTAAAATTCAAAGAACATTGATAAAATCAAGTGATCGCCCGAAAATTCTTCATTACCTTTGATAACAAACAAATTAGAAAGTTAAGGGAAAGGAAATTCCTATTTGAAATTTTTATTTTTACCTTCTCTGATTGACCCAGCAAATAGAATAGATATTATACGGTCATAAATGCTTAGTGTAACAAAATTAAGAAATATTTGGATCTGTAGATAGGATGCTGGAAATTTACAAAAACGGGTTATTAAAGTCTACTGATTCTTGATTTTGAACAGGAAACCAATCGTGGGTCTTACAAGAAGACAACGAACCAAAACACAGAAGTCCTCTTTGTACCGAATGGAAAGATCAAGAGGATATCAATGTCATGGAGTGGCCCTCACAAAATCCTGATGCTAATTGTGCCCTTATGAAGCCAAAGCTGCAGTGGAAAAATGCTTTCACTTTGCAACTTAAAGCACCGGTAAAGAAAGCCTGGAGGGATCTATCACCAGAATATACTGAAAAATTAGTTGAAAATATGAACAATAGATGAATTTCTATAATAAAAAATAAGAGTGACTTCACCAAATATTAAATGTATTGCTTAAAAAAAATAAAGTAAATAATAAGGTAAAAATAATATTTTACTAATTTTTTATGGCATTATTAAATTCTGAGCAATACGCTCTTACCAAACAGACTGCTATTTTTCTCGAAAACGTGATGTGATGGAGCATTTTCTTTTACGAACTCGTAATCTACCGAACATTCCCATAGAAGTGATTATAATTAATTAGTCGGAGACAGACAGACAGACGATATTATTGTAGGTCTAGAAGTAGTTATACATAGTTATATATATATAAACCATAATTTGCACATCATATTCTTCAATTCACTAATTTTATTGTTTCCATAGTTATGCAAAACTTTTAATCGTGGTAACAAATTTATATAAATTAAAAAAATTCGTTGGATAATACTCGTACTTCGTTACAAATTCAGCAAATAACCATCAGTTATAGTTTTATTTGAAAATGAATTACTTAATAATCTTCTTATCAGATAATTTGAATGCTCTTTAAGTTAAAATTAATTAAAATCTAAGAACTTTACCTCCTAAAGTTTATCCTGTCTTTATTGTTTTTATACATATATGTATATGTATGGTATTCCTCCATTCAGGTCTTTTAAATGTTTAAACTAAAAATTTGTATATATCGATATTCTTTTCAGTGTACACCCAAGTTTCTGATAAAAGCAATATAATTGAATTTTGTACAAGACCATCAACAAGATCCTAGGCATGTGCATATAAACTTTGACAATGTAATGAATATATTGATAATATTTGAACTTTGTTATAACAGATGTTATTGTTCTGAAGCCTATTGATTGACAACCTTTTAACCTTTTACATTCTGATGGAGTGAGATCATTAAATAACCTCAACCCAATTGAATATTGAGTGCGATTCACTTAAAGAAACTGATTTGACTAGTGTCTTTTAATTTGTCCCCATTAAATCGATAAAAGATTGTTTTTGAAGTGTCGTTTTATTACATTTCTTATCCCTAAATTAAAACAAGGGCCTCTTGATATCATTTGCTTCAGGACTCTACACTGGCTTTTTCCGACACCCCTGGGAACTTAAAATATAAGGGAATGCTTTGTTATTCCGTTTTAATTTTATATAACCGTTGTTTTGAGTAATTATAAATTACATAGATACAATGTTGTCCGAAATTAGGCTTGAATTATATGAATACACGTGTAATTTTAAGTGGTGGTCGCAAATTGATGTTCAAATTTTTTCCCTAATTTAAATCGGTTACTTTTCAGCACTATTATTAATTAGTGTATATATTTTTTTTAAAGAGCTAAATGAAATATTGATTAAAATTCGATCTATAAGCAAGAAGTTTTTTAAATTCTCTCACTTTATGAGGCGGTTAAAATGTTACTAAAAGTTATAAACGTATCCTGGTTAATTTAGAAGTTATATGCAAGGGCATTCCTGAGAGAAGATTTACTCAGGTGGAAGTCAAAAAAGGGGTGGGAGTTGACTTTCCGAAGCATACGGGTGAGAGGCTCAGCAAGTCCATAGATGATACGGTGATAAGCAGTGCGAAAGGTAGGTGCCGAACGGAGGAACGGGGATTGGTGTAAATGGAGATCCGCTGGAGTAGGGAAGGACAGTCAATCTCACCGGTAAGCAGCTGATGAATGAAGGTAATATCGGCAAGGTCCCGCCCCGTTTTTTTTTTTTTGGAGAATCACCCGAAGGGAAAGGAAAGGGTAGGTAAATAAAGATGAGATTCTACATATCCCATTTTGTGTCATCGAGTGTTTCTATACGAAAATTCAGTTTTTATTCTAAATATTTTATATTTCTTTGGGTTTTGGAATGGTGAAAAATTGTGTTCACTAAATTATAATACTAAACCGCATCTTCCCCTTAGAAGTAACTCTTACTTATCCTATACCCCTTGAGCTAATGTATCATATTCAATATTTTAGTTATTTGTTCTCAAGCTACTTAAAATATGCTCCTATTATAGCAATTAATAAGAAGACAAATAATCAAAGGTTTCAGGATCAGGATCAATAAGGTATTAGTTTTCTATATACTGAACAACAAAACTCCGCTAACCACGAAACCTTAAGTACCCCTCTTACCCCACCTTCCACTGTTGGTCTATTTTCCCTATTGAAAAATTTCTTCTTAAACAGGTTTATGTTTTATTATCTTTTAGATTTACTAAAATGGTCATGCATTCGTCACTCTTTAAATATTAGGTTTAGTATAGGGGTAAATTGAATCAATTACTTACACTTTATTATTGGTTCTGCCGAGTAAATGATCAAGGAGGCTAAAAATTGGTGTAACTCCACTTCCAGCAGCAAGAAGACCAAATCGAGTATGGTTTAAAAGGGTTTCCAGGAGGAAATTACCTTTCGGCTGTGATATGGAAACAGTTGAGTTCAAAGGCAAAGAGGTTATGTGCTTCGCTAGAGTCCCCGATGGGTAAGATTTGATTAAAAGTGAAATAGAACCGTGCTCCGGTTTAGTAGATAAATAGTTTGCAGGTACTGGTGTATAACTTCTCGTTACGTTTGATCCTGGCGAGTAATAATCACAATTAATTTCTTTTAATTTCTATAAAAGAAATCTTACCATTAATAAAGGCCGTAAGGCTTATATGAAAGCCAATTGGGGTGATGAAAATGGTCCTATTTACAGACTTTAGCATCAAGGCAAAGGAATCATGATTTATTTTCGAACTATCTGCGATTAGGCAATCGAACGTTAAATCTTCAAAAAATGTTATTTTTTGCCGGGTCATAGATCCATATACCGTCCAAAGTTGGGGTCGTGACTTTGTCACCGTAATCTCAATTTTGCCGGTCTCGCTAAAAAGTTTAATAGCGCAAGGCCAGTCCACGTCGTGGGTAAATTTAAAGGTACATACATGCGTAGTTCTTTCTATGACGATCCTTACAACTATTTCACTATCACTTTTGTACGTTATAATCACACCCGGATTACAGAAAGGCTTCGTGTAGAACACAAGGAATAGATCCGCGGTTTTTTGTATCCAATCGAAACGCGGAATTATTTCGGGCTTATCGCCAGATAAACTAGAGTTGCTGGCTCCAAACGATGTTCTTAAGGGTGAAGTTTTTGCAGAACTGCTTCCACCAAGGAAAGGAATAATTGAGGACTTAGGACTGTTTCCGTTCATAGAGGGGGTTTTATGACGAGGCGGCATCATAGACTCTAAATCGATTGAGATGGTGGTGCGCAGCGGCCCGATGTAGCACTTCCCGAGAAGTTGGTCATAGTTAACCCAGGCGTGAATATCATCAAACAGTTTTGTTGCATCTTTTCCAATGCCTTTCATTAGCTCATCAGGGCCTGAAAGCAAAATAATTAATTTTGTATTAACTTTATGAGCTTGAATTTTCTTAAATTTATGAATAATAAAGTATTTTTTTAAGTTTTGTGAGAAAAGTTTTCCATAGCTTGTTTCAAATTACGCCTAGCGCCATGTATCGGACGCTGACACAAATAAATTTGCATGTACTAGAAAAACATGCTGCAAATTCATAACATGCTTTCTTTTCTGTAGTATACAAACAAATGGTGTACGGACGAAGAATAGTGTTTAACAATAGCTTTTCTAAAGACATTGTTTAAGGCGATTGGCAGTATAATTCTCGTTATCTAAATTTTTTAAAACCTTGTCAAATTGTCCGATTTGACCCATTTACGAACTTAGTTCAGATTTTGTCTTAAACTATTTTTGTGTCAAATTTAATCTTGATCCGCTACGATATCCGCCCTCTGTGGATATAAATTTCGTTATATACAAAGTATTGCGCCAAAATCTGAACGAAGGTATCGATTATAGTTGTTCCAAGACCCTTTACCACCTCTAAAGTCGATTTTCGATCTCATGGACAAAAAAATCACTATATGTACAAGTCCTTTACGAGACATTAGTTATGTGCTTTTAATGATTTAATCTGAATCAGATTTTTTCGAATAGTTATACTCCAAGTAAAAGTTTTCGAAAAAAAAACATAAAATAGTATTAACATATACCCGCTTTGCTAATAACAAAACTAACTAAAACCAATATATAATTTTTTCAGTTAACGATTTGAAGTTTGGATGGGCAAATATCATTACAATTTGATGGATTTTTGCAAATTTGAAAAATTTTGCTATATAGTAGATAACAGTTTGAAAAATTCAATTTAGTGCGGTGGGATTACGTTATAGCGCATTAGATTGATCCACTATATCTGAAATTAAAGTCTAATAAAATATCTAAAGAAGTCGAATATGAAAAACCGAACAATCTTTGATCAGGAGACCATGTAGAATCAAGCGCAATACCCTGTACACATATATACCATAAATAGCTATGGTAATATACATTTATTCAGAAAGGCTAATCGATATCTTATTAGTAATGTATGACACTTTACCGTGATATTTTACTGATTTAAAATGTCGAAGTCTCTGCAATAGAGAGAAATCCCCCTAATATGTTCTTCATTCCATATAGGGTGTTCAAAATTAATTCTAATTTCGCAAACAACGATCAATTTAAAACTAAAACAGAAGTCTTTTACATATGTACGCTGCAATTATCACAAACTAAAGTAAATAGCATCTACCTCATTTGACCTAACTTCTGTATTTTATTTTATTCTTGTAAGAGCAAACTTTGAATTAAACATTTAAAGTCAATTTGGAGCTATTTTTCGAAAATTTCAGTTCTTTGTTAGTTATTCATAATCAATTTGAAATCAATACTTTGCTTGGGAATTTTTCCCTTACTATCTAATGAATTTAGAGCAGAATGGAATTTACTTATTTTGAGCTTTCTCATAAATTGAAGAACGTATTTATTATACTTTTAGTATAAGCTGATGATTGACAAATTAATGTATATTTTAAAATACCTTCACAAATATTTTTTAAGAAAAAATTCCTTCTGATTATTCTGTCCCTTTTTTTGTTTTGTATTTATTATTGATCTAGCTTAGAGTCCACGTTATTTAGCTTTCAGCAGTAAGTAAATTTTTGAAGCAATCTTACAAAATACAGTAGAGCATAGCGTTAGAGAGATAGAGAGAAAGAGACTTTACATAGCACTTAATATTGATATTAAATTTGTTAACAATTTTATTATGATCAGGTTAATTTAATTTTTGGTTACATTAAGTATTGATATAAGAAATTTTCAGACATATTCTAAAATACGTTTCTTTTATGTTTAAAGACAATATTTAAATGCAGATAAGATATCGATGCTATGTCTAGTACCTTTTCGAGCGATAGAGATTCTTCTTATCTTTCGAATCTTATTAATATTAATTCAGACTTAATTCCCAAAGTTACCATAGAGGACAACCTTTTCTTAATTTAGCCTCATAAACTACAGCTTTTTGTTCCAATATTATAAAAAAATTTGGAAATTAATTTCAAAGCTTTATATATTTTTAATATGTGGTTCAAAACATCATCATCAAAAATAAAACACTTGTAAAAATATATACGGTAATTCTAGTCCAACATTGTAAGCAAAATTGATCACTTTTACCTTTTAGCGTTCAAACATTTGTTATACAATTTTCGATAATCGGTTAACACAACTGCAGCCAAAGATTTGTATTTTAAACGTGATACTGAAAATTCAGCAAATTTAGCAAATCTCTGTATTGAGAAATTAGATATTTAGATTACTAATGGGGGGTAAATTTTATAAAATTCTCATAGAAAGAAATGTAGACGATTTTAAGTAACACAATTAAAGAGCTATAAAGTGCAAAGAAACTTTCTTTTATGAATGCTTCGTAGCAATCTACAACGTAACATTTATTAGATGTTTGAAGTGTAAGTTATTAAGATTTCGCTTTGAATAGTTTTTTAGTAAAATCCCAAGATATCTCTATATTTTAAGGGCTTTGGATTTTTTTAAGTAGAACTTTCCTTAGATAAAAACCTGTTTGTTTACTATTTGCTTTTTTCCGCAGAATAGATTGTTTTCATTTCTATGCTGCTGCTCTGGCAACGTTTGAACGAAGGTTCCCCTAACAAAATCCACCAGAATTATCTACCCAGGCACGATTGCTGCATATGTGCTTCATATGGGCACTCTATCCCACCCGATTGTTATTATCCTACTATAAAGTAGTACCCAAAAAAGTTTAGGCCACTCCATAAAAACTCTGTCTTGCCTTTCGATATGATATAAAGAGGAAGAAGGCCTTGGTAATAGAAACTCTCATTGTTTTCGGTAATTGCAGCGAATATAAAAGCTGAGTATGTTCTCCTAGTTCTCCATACTCTTTATTTGTTCTACCAGGAACAATGTCAAAGTGGCGAAAACTTGTACCCCAAGGTCACTGAAATTGTGCAATTCTAGAAAGTGCTGAAGAAGGTAACAACCTTGGGAGTGAATCCCTCCTTTCTTCTTATTTGGATAAATTGCTTGAGGAGTAGATTTGCTCGTCTCTTAAAAACTTAAAAGTTTTTTGAGTGGGTGCCAAGAGATGAGGGCAGAGAAATATGGGAGAAGAAATAGAACCTTTCTGCATTAAGGTGAGCAACAACATGTAAACTAAGTACTTACCGACAAAACGGACTGTTGCACTGCTGGTTGGAGATGAATAGAATTTTCCATAGTGCACTTAAAACAGCCTTTTGTCTAATTAGAAATATGCCAATGACGCAATGTTGTCTATAAGTTGTTTTTTATGATTTTATAATGAAAAATGTGAATACATTTTCATGATGCTAAGCATAAACAGTCTTAGGTATGTCTGCCAAGTGCAAGAAAAGCAAAGGTTAAATGGTTAAGGTGAATGAAGGTTATGAACCATAGCATTAGTTTGGCTCGTAGTCTGAGCACGTATTTCGTACCTAAGTGTCCTAACCTTTCTCAAATAAACCCTTTTCCTTCTAAATCGCAATAGAC
Organism: Philonicus albiceps; assembly: GCA_963969385.1. Lineage (NCBI taxonomy): Eukaryota > Metazoa > Arthropoda > Insecta > Diptera > Asilidae > Philonicus > Philonicus albiceps. Next base: position 9,978,207 of record OZ017773.1, read on the forward strand.
ATTTTTTAATGTAGTCACGCTTATATAAATCGTTAAAATAATTGTTTTAAATACAAATAAGAACCAATAACAGCACCAATCATAACTTATTAAAATATCGATGCTTAAATTTGCATTTAGAAAGCGCAATATGTTCCTTATTGTTGCTCTATAATTGTTTATAAATGTTTTTATGAGCTCTTCCTCAAAAGTATAAAATAAAATCAATTGTGATTTTAACAGCAAAGAATTGAATTAAATAATGGACTACTTATCCCATTCAAAATGCCTTGATTAAAATGGTAACTTTTCATTCGTTTATATTCCATATTTAACGAATTTTGAACAGTCAGCTATAAAGTTTATCGCTATAAATTGCTTATGTTGAATGCATGAATGAATTTTCAGAAAAAGCTCATACACAAAAATTCATTTTTCGTTAAGTGTTAGCTTTGATTTCAACTTAAGCCTATATTTTTATAAGAGATAATCAGCTGTAGTACACTGTACAATGTGTGTCAAATTTTAATATTTTTGGTACTAAATTTTACCGCGAAAAGGGTCGTTACACACGAGAGTGAATTACCGCACGACTTTGTAAATAAAAAAAAAAGTGTTCTAAAATAAACAGATCTTGATCTTGCGACAAAATTGTATGCTAATGTTGTAAAAATAGCCAAAAACGACTAATCTTGTCCTTTAGAGAGGTTTCCCACTAATTGTAATTACCCTACCAAGTTTCATCAAAATCGATGTTTTCGGTTTGGGAACAAGGGAACATTTGTAAGTAACAAACATGTTCTAATATACATACTACGGCTGTTATTTTAATAGTTAAAGTATGTATATTCTACTGTATCTCATTTATTTTAATGCATAATAGCATATTAATTAACTGAACAAAATCAACGAGGTTTGAATACAATCCTCCTTGGTTATTCCTCTTTTCAAATTGAAGCATTATTGAAGTTTGGCCCCAAGCAAATGGGAACATCCGCCTGAGTGGGCTTCTCGTAATTCACAACTAATTAAATTGAATTGCGCGTTTAAAGCTGGTCCAATAATAAATTCGAAAATTCAAGAGATGCGGCAAAGCTTAAGAATCGATTCATCAGAGTTAAATTCTGTTCTGCCGGATGAGGCACTAATCAATAATTGAACGTGTAATTTTTCCCCGGGACCCGTCCTGCAGTTAGGGAAGGAAGGCACCTGCTTTTCTTCAAACTCTGAAGAAACAATGAGATGTGATTGGAGAGCGCCTTCGGCTACGAAGAATACATTACTCAAGGAGGCAGTGGATCAATTTGGCGGTGGCATAAAGAAGCCCTTAAGACCAAAAGTTATTTAGCACGAAATTCCACCCCTATGCATAGTCATGGAGCAAAACACCGCCGGTTTCTACGGAAAAAATATGACGATTGTCAGGGAGAATCAAGTGAACTTCAAGTCTTGAGCAGGTTCTCTAGACGGGAATGATGTGGAGCTACAGAATTGAGGTGCTATAGCTGTTACATCGCAGATGAAACATTAAATAGCTCCCGCATCCTATCTATTATTCAAGGGGATGGGAGAGCAGTAGCTATCGAAACTTTTATTTAATACAAACTTTTCCAGTTAGCTTAACTTTTTGAGGGCTTCTGCATGACAACTTTTAATGGATTTTTATATGATTCCATCGTTCCTTCAGATGCTAAGGTATCAGACGTATTTGAGTTTGAGTTTTCGAGGATTCCATGGACCCATAAGTATCTTCTAACTAGAGCGAATATATATGTATATTATAGAAGTGCTCCGTACGCTTTTGTCGATTTCATAATTCAGAACCTGCGATCCAATCATCCGAATGCGATACGATAGCACTCAATTAAGGAGGCATAAAGAATGTCAGAATTGCGGGTAATGAAATATTACGCGGTGGACTTATTGAATTTATTCTGCTTGAATAAATAACGAAAAAATAATTCCAAACGCTTTATGCTTTAGTCAGATTTACTAATTAGGGTAAAGTGGATTTTTGCCAAAAACAAGAATTTTGTCTAAAAGACCTAAATTTTTGAATTTTTGAGAAAGTTTTTATAAATAACATTATTATTATCCTTATTTGTATGTAATATATTTTTTATTACTTCAAATAAATTTTTAAAACTAAGATTTCACATATATGATATTTAAATATTCTAACGTTTCTAATAAAATGAATTCTACCACAAAGTGAGTCGTAAAGTTGAAAACGCTTTACAGAAAATGCTGCTCTGCGTCCTCGTCTTTTGACAAAGCGACCCTAAAACCATCCATATTTCGTAGTTCATAAATTTCACTTGTCTAATTGAGTAACAAAATTATTCAATTCCCATAATATATAATTTATATAAGTTTTATCGATAGCGATTAAGAAATACAGGAGATATAAATATTAACTTGAAAGTACGATTCGTTATTTCCGAACCTTTTATTAGTGGGCTGTAGGACCACCATTGGAGTTATTTTCAATTAGACGTGCGAAAAATAGGATTTTTCAAGAAAAAAATTAATAAAATCGATTATAATTTGTTTGCATTCTTTTTATATGTAAAACTTAAATTTAAAACAAAAATTTCAATTGCTTATGTAAGTTTAAAAGAATAGCCTGACAACAATTTTTTGAGTATATTATCATAAAAAGAAAAATATCCTAAAAAACTAAAATTCGCAAAAATAAGTAAATAAAATAGGACGATACTTACATTAAATTTGTTCTATTCAAATATGTGTTAAAAACAAAACACTCGATCGCCAAGAAATAATTACAATGGGAAAAAAATTGTTTTTAAATTATTTCTTTAACTTTGAATCAATCTCCAACTTAATGGCATTATTATTTTAATTTGTCAAAGAAATAGTGATTGCCACTAATATATGAATATTTTCTTTAAATCATGAGATCATTTGAGGCGAAAGCTAAGCTTATATTCTACCTACATACGTTTGGCACCATAAAATACTGAATATTTAATCGAAAAGAAATTATTGAATAAATTTAAATTAATCATTGTCATCAATAAGCAGAAATTCCAAAACCAATTTATTTTCCATCAGTATCATTGTACCTAAATTAACGTGCGTTGAAATTTATTCCTCTGTTGAAAATTAAATTAAAGGATTTTATATATAATCCAATAAAAGGATTAATTATTTTTCCTAAATACACGCTACGCGTTTACATTTTGTATAAGGTGAACTTTTTACCATGAACAAATCTCATCATCGCAAAGTAAGGAGGCAAATTAATTAAAAAAAGAGCATAACATTAGAGTAGAGCCACAAAAATGCTTCAAAATTTACAACTTTCATAAGAAAATTAACAACCAACACTGGTACGAAATATTAAAATATATTAAATTTCATTTTGGGTAATAAATTGTGGCCACATCGGGAATGCATGAAGAATGTATATTTATTGTATAATTATATATATAATGCTAACTTACCCCCAGGGTGAAATTCCATATATTGTGTCACATTGTAGACTTTGCCTCTTATTGCTAGCCAAGCGTCGTCTTTTGTATTATGCTTGGCAAGTTCACTGGTGCTAACTGGTGCTATAATACCCTTGGTGCCAGCCAAGTCAATGCCCGATGTTCCTAGTCGAATCCAGTCCATCAGCGAGTGGCCTGGCTTTAGAGCGCATTTGTTCCGAGGATTACCTGAAAAGGTAAAAACAATACGAAACAATGAAATGAGCGATACTTTAAGTCTCAGGGAGAATTCTAAATAACATTTTATAGGCCTTCTTAACAGCCAGGTAACGTAGATGCTATTCAAATTCTCTATATCGTATTTGAAATTTACGAAAGCCCCATAAATTCGGCAGGACTTAAATATCTAACATCACTTTGTGGATATGGTGGGTAAAAAGCAATGGTATAAAAGTCATTTTTCTGAGTACACAAGTTCTTTTGTTCACTTTGAAATCTCGCAATTTTGTATTAACGTCATGAAAGACGAGTCACTTGAAGGATACCAATTATACAGGAACGTATACATACAAATATACATATGTAGACGACTATCCATTTACCGAGGATAGAAGAAAATTGGATTTTTTACAACTGTTTACACAAATCGATTCTTACAATTTTTATGAAAGGAAGGTCTATTCCATATATTTATTAGCAATAAAACAAGAAAAGCAATCACAGTATCCGAACCCAGTTGGAAATGGAAGCCTTTTATAAGGAATGCTTCTTTGAAATGGGAAACGCCTTCGTTGGAAGGGGCAAAGAAGATGTTACGAAGGGCTTTATTTTCTTTATATACATATTTCCGTATTCAAAAGCTATTTCAGTGAAATTCTTTTAAATAAGTATATAACTTTTAATTATCCCTGTTCGAGATTTATGGTTAAGTATTTGAAATAATTAATTCAAACAATCAATGTACGAAAACAAACTTGTCTTAAGTAAAATTAACATAGGTTTTACTAATATTAAAAATATAAGACGTCTCCTGTTTAAATTTAAATAAACATCTTCGCAAATTAATTTTGGCACACGCGCCTCTTATATTTTTACTTTTCGACGACCTTGCATAAGAAACAAATCCGTTCCACAGATCTTCAAGTCTTTTCAATTTTTGACTAGAAAGTAGCTAAGGTCATATGATATGCTTGTTTTCGTAGGGGTCAGCAAAACATATTTTGATAGAAGCCCACACTTGAATATGTTTCTAATGATTTAGTGAATTTAGCTAGACGGGCTGTAGAAAAATTTTTTCGGTGCAGTGTAAATTACGTAACGTAGATAGTGCATACAATTTATCGCTGGATGATTTAATGAATTCATTCAACTGAAATAATTCTTTGTTATATACTTTTAAAAACCTTAGGTTACTTTTTAATTACCCATAATTTCAAGGTTTTTCCTCTTATATTTTAAAATTCTAAGAAATTCATTCGAATATTTGTTACAGATTAATGTTAACATTGACCAACATTTTAGTTTACTTTCTTAGGTTTCACATAAGCCTTACAGTAAAACAGGCAAGAGCTTCCATTTCATTCTAGTTATATTTTCCAGAAAACCAAATAACTAAAGTAGAAATATAGAAAATAATTATATTTTATAATTCTAGTGATCCAACTTATGATTAGATTTTGAACTGCATATCTAGAGAACCAAATCTTCTAGTTAAGATTCATCGTAATGTAGTAAGAACAAAATTTAGAATGTAGTCTTAAACGTCCATGAGTTTGGAATCTCATCTAATGAACTTCATAAAAACAATGTGGATCCTATTGGTTATAATATAATAATATAAATCAACTAAGTGGCATACTATTTTTATACGATTTCTGTTTGTTGTGAATTTGTAAATAAAAATTCTCAATCACCTCCTGTTTTCGAAAAAAAATAAATACAACAGTGTTTTTGGTAGGTAGTTTTTAAAAATTATTCATCACCGAAATAGGAGGTGATATAATAAGGTTGTAATAGCAACTGATCAGGGATAGGGAAATTATAAACACAAATATTTTCTTATTTTAAAAATCGTTGCCACATCATTCAACGAATTTAATCTATACATATAATAAATATTTTTTAAAAAGTGTATGGTATGTCTGTACAAAATATTTACAACAAAAAAATAATTTCGATAATTTTTGGAATTTATGTCCGAGAAATATTGCTTAACTTGAAGTACTATTTAGTTTTTATTTTATCGCAATCACTTAACCAGAAGATATGTCAATTTAATATTATATTTTCAAAAATTCACTTCTTTGAGTACAAAAATAAAAGTGTAAAGCCACTCAACGTTTTATAGGTTAATATAAATAAAAAATTGTAATTCTATTGCAATAGACCTATCGTAAGTGTGATATGACAATACATTATAGATTTGTCAAAAATAAATTGCAAAAAACAGAGAAAGTGGGATATTAAAGTGTACTCGTATATATCAACATCTTGAGCGTATCATGGCGGATTTTAAAAATCGTTTCAATGAGAAAGCCAAGAATCCCTATTGGCTTAAATTGAGTTTGAGGTGACATTACGGATGTCGATCAAATTTTGTGGGAACGTCTCCGTCAGCTCAAAAGTGACGAATGTGCAAAATAATTCTGTTGGTACCAATTACTTTCTAAAATATTTCAGTTAAAAATTTCAGAATATCAGAGGACCGACCTGTTTTGTATATTTATTTTACTCCATAAAATAAGGAGTTACACAAATTATGTAAATTATAGTTTTTGGTTAGGGTTTTTTTATGCAATAGTGAAGAAATATATGTAAAAGAAAACCTTAAGGATGACACTTCAAAGTATATTACTTCCAATTTGTTTCTTAAACTGTCTGCACGAATTTTAAATTTCACTTAAATCGGTATAAAGGATTTTGAATTGTGATATGGGCAGCTATAGACAAACAGACAAAGGACATTTCATGGTCAAGAAAAAATTTAGATTTCTGCTATGTACATGAAAAGGTTTCGAAGTCTATTAACCAAGCAATGCAAAGTAATAGTCTCTCTATAGAAATTTCGTTTTCAAATAATACAGAAATTTCCTTTATTTTCTGACAGAGTGATTGACATTGAAATATGTAGGTCCCTCCCCTTGAACTTCTGTCATTTAAAAAAGAAAGAAAAACTAAGGAAAGTCCCAAACATAATCCTAAATAAGTTAAAATTCCTTTTAAAACATTCCATTAATTTACATAGACTATGGTGTAATATGACCTTGTCTTTCAAATCTTAGACATATATGGGGGGTGCCAAGCTACTGTCCATCATTTTCTAAAATGCAAAAGGAAATTCAGAGTCTGATCGATTACTTCCCTCATAAAAGACAAGAATCCATTACTCATAGCCGGTAGGTAGGTTTATGGATAGCCTCAATTGTGGCAAGGGCTGACGCTATTCCTTTGTGGTATAGCATCATAATTTTGCATGCTACAGCTTCGACGCAACGGTAGCAATGTTTAGGTTACGGCAGCTTTTGATGGGGTTTTAAAGAGCTTCAGCCTTCGTTACCTGATCTGAGTGAGAATAAAAATGCAATGGGACTTTTGTTAGAGGCCGCCATTGTGTTAACGATAGGCACTCATCTGTGGAGAAATTGTTACCTAATGGTCCTTGAGAGGTAAGAGATAAACATATGAAAATTTATATGTTTTTAATTGCGTCTAAAGTTTTAATTAGCATCAAAATGGATCGATTGCAAGAGCGAAAAGCAACCAGACTATTTTTCTTGATTCTGCATAAAATTTAAGAACCTTTAATATTGTTTTGAAAAATCACTCTACATTTTTGAATTGCTTCAATGTTGCTTCAATTGTTTTAAGTGATTTTTAATAGCAATGGAAAGAATTAGAATCGTCAGACAGACTGAAATACAAATGTTTATGTCGAAAATCAATAGAATGAACTGCTGATCTTGAGCTAAAAGGTATCACCTTTGTAATATGAGTCAACCAAATATCTCATAAACCTGACACCTACAATAACATTTATTGGTATTTATAGTTAATTAAATCTAAGTGTTTTCAGAAAGTTATAAAAGGAAATATATGGTCACAAAGGCGACTTTATAAAAAGATAATCCCAAAAATTCCTTAATGTTGCGGTATACAAAGCTGAATTGGTCTTTTATTGCTTATTATTTTGTACTTTAATTATCAAATCCTTACTGATATGGAATCTGTTCGATGGGAATTATTCTCATTGAAATCTTTCTGTATTAACTGTATGCAGCTATATTATTGTGTTGGTACATAATCAATCATACATAAAACTAAGCGAGTCTGAGCAGTGTCTGCATTCGAGAAAGATACGGGAAAATCTGCAAAATACATATCCACGATTGCAATTGACTTATCATTTGATAAAAAAACGTTATCAAGATAGAAATTTTTTCAAGTTTGGAAACAGTTTATAGTCACGGGCAGCTAAATCTGGGGAATGCGGTGGATAATTAGCAATCCGTACTGTAATTCGTTCAATTTTTGCCATATTCAAACCACTTGTGTGAACACGTGCATTATGTTGATGAAAAATTATTTTTTTCCTCTGTATCCCAAGTATTTTCTTATGAATTCTGATTGAAAAGGTTGCAATAATATTCAAAGTTTATTTTGTTTCCTTTTTCAAGATTATCAACCAACAAAGCTCAATGTTGCAACCCATTTTGCGCAAAACTTTTTAAAATGCCTATTCTTAATGCAAAATAGGACCTTATCTTTCTGTTCAGCTGCCTATGGCATCAGCTATTGCATCCATTTTTATTCGTCGATCATGTTTAAATTCAGTTGTCCAAAATTCGATAGTGCGTTATGATGGTGAAGCCTCCGTTTACACTTTCAATCATTGTTCATAAAGTTCATTTGTTTTTAAACTTTCCAAAGCAAAGAATTTAATCAGATCAAAATATTTAATTTTTTCCATTACAAAAAACTCACTGTCACGTCGACATTGAATGACTTATATAAGCTTAACAAAGAATGAATTGACAGATCGAAATTAAACTTAACATACGTTCTTAGAAAGGTACCAACTTAGAAACTTTTTAGGTTGCCCTTGTAATATAGAAACTAATAATAATAGAATTTAAATATTATGCGCTATTCACTGACCAACGTCTTTGCTTTTTCCAATAATTCCCCCATACATAACTTCTAAATGAAATGTTTTACTAGAAGCTTACTTGAAAGCAATCTTAGTTGTCTCAAAAGTAAATAGAATGGAAAAACATTTTCAATAATCCTCTCTTTCGATTGAGATATGTGATTGTACATATGTAAGCAATGTTTTCCATATTTCAGCTTAAATTATTCCAAAGAAAGATATATTTTCCAAGGGATACGACACACTTTTCCTATAATACAATTTTATCTGATAATACTCTTTTCCTGTAAGCAACTCCTGAATCGAATTTTGTTTGCCCTTAGCTGATAAAAGTGTTCACCTGAACAAAATGTGCTTTCAATGGGGCACAAAAGCCCAATGGTCTGCTGGGACAAATTCTCTAAAAATTTATCATTCAGTCCCCAAAAAGTGATGAATTAATGTTTTGATCCGGAAAGAATAAAATAAAGAAGATCTAAAAAACGAAATACGATACACGAGGGACCTCCTTCAAATGAAGGGGGTTTTCTGTCTGTTTTGAACACAAAAGAAAGCACTCCTTAAATTGTGTGTGACGGGTATCGGAGCATTCTTCAAATATTGATGTATGCATGTTCGAGAGTTGAATATAAATTTTTATCTTAATGAATGAAGAATGAAAAATGGGAAAAAAGAGAGCTATAAGCATAAAGCGGAACAATTCATCCAAAGTGAGGCATCAATACAAGGTTCACCATTAAAGGTCCTTACATTCCGGGGCATTTTAATTTCAAATCATCCCGAAATAAGGGTGCTTACGTATGCAGACGTAGTTCTTAATTACGTCTATGGAATACTAATGATACAATGTTGACTCAAATGAGAAAATATTTATTTTTCTTCTGGCTATGATTGAATTTTAGACAACTAAGTAAAAATGAAAAAGTTCACCATACCATGGAGCGTTCATAATAAAATGGACTTTCAAAGCATCGAAAATGTAGGTTAATTCGTTAATTTAAATTTTTATACATTATTTGAAAGTAGATAATATGATAAAGAAATTCAGAATATTTGAGAAGTAATAACAAGTCAAATTAGTCACGTCGTGAGTAAAAAGTAAGTAAATAAATATAACAACAATATAAAAATAAAAAAAAGCTCGAATATTGAATAAAAAACTTAGATCGAAATTTTAAACCCCAAAATCCTTTATTTCTTTCGCCGCTCGAAATTAAATAGTACTACTTTTAAAATTTAGATCTTCTTAATTCTTATTTGCATTTTTAAATCCTCGAAATTATTACCAAAAAATCAAAGTAGAGTTTGTTGGTGGGGATAGCTTACATCTCATTTGAAATTTTATGTCTTTACAATGATAATACCTTTTTTTAATAATAAACAATTTTTAGAATGAGTTGTATGTGGGATTTGCAAGACGATATTGAGCTTTATATGGAATTCCTAAGTTAGGATTCCAAATTACGCTTTCCTGGACTAAATAGAAGAACATTTTGTTCCGAAGTCAGGATATAATTACCGTCAACGGAATCAAGGTTCAATATACAGGGTGTTCAGAGGTGGGAGGGAAATAATGCAGGAGGTGAAAGGTCAGGCCGAGGCAAGCAAAAAATCGTATGGGTGGGGGGGGGTCACCTCGCACCGTTCGGCAGTTACAGGTTGATTCGTAAATCAGGATGTTGCCTTATATGGGAACCGCTATTGTATTTTTATTTTTTTTTCTACGCATCGCAGCGACCCCAAACCGGTCTCAAAAAATCACTATTCTGAAACCCTTTCCAAAAAGGTCAACACCGCCCCCCTACCCCCAACCCCTTGGCCACAATCACCTCTGGAAGTTGAAAAATTGAATTTTATTTCACGATTTTGCATCTTTCGCCCCACTTTTCTCCTAAATTCACGTTATTAACATACCTACTTTTTATTGTTTTTAAGTTTCCTATCTAATTACCTTTCAAAAAAGGTACAACATGCACAGGTAGAAAAAGGATACAAAAATCCTGAAATTAAAACATCTTCACAGGTACCTAATTACTTTATTGCCCCATAATGGAAAAAGTTGTTAAGTAAAGAATTTTAATGACAGCAAGTTCGGAAATGTTTATTTAGGAAACACAGGTAATAAAGTTTTATTATTTCAGAAAAACTGTTATAAAATACTAAATGGAATCTCGTTAAATGGCGTTATTAGTTTATGATATCCAGTATTGACTTCTAAGTATCCTGACGCTCCGTGTCTAATACCTCCTATGAATTATGGTATAAAAATGGGTAGGTTTGAAAGGACACTGACCATAGTTGAAGAGGAAATTGATAAGAACGGGTGTTTAACACAAAACATTAAGACAAAATGGCAGAATTCACTGTTGAAGAGTATGCCGACATAATTTACGTGTACGGTTTAGTAGACGGAAATGATAGTGAGGCCTTACGGGAATACCAAAGGAGATTCCCGAATCGGCGTGTACCCGATAGAAGGGTATTTTCAAGGACTTTCAGGAGGTTAAAAGAAACCGGAAGTGTGACCACCCCTAGAGCAGAAGCGCGATCAGGAACTTCGGCCGAGTCAGCGGAAACCGACCTACAAATTCTCAACATTGTCAGGAACAGCCTTGAAATAAGCATCAGACAGGTCGCACGACGGTTAGGATTGTCTTTAGGGAGAGTGTGGACCGTTGTGAACCGAGAGGGACTACATCCTTACCACCATACCCCGGTCCAAGCACTACATCAAGGAGATTCCGAAAGACGATTGCAGTTCTGCACTTGGCTGCTCGAGTCTGACATCGAAAACAGAAGGTTTATAGACCGAATTCTGTGGACGGATGAATCGCAATTCACCCGGGATGGCATCACAAACTTCCACAACCTCCATACCTGGTCAGATGTGAACCCACATAGGACAAGGTGTCGGTCCTTCCAGCAAAGATTTAGTGCCAATGTCTGGGCTGGCATTATCGGCAACCAGTTGATAGGACCCTTCATCTTGCCTCAAGTGCTGAATAGTCAGCTATATTCGGACTTTTTGGAGAATACCCTTCCGGATCTGTTAGAGGACATCCCCGTGGCCACCAGAAACGCAATGTATTTACAGCACGACGGAGCACCTGCGCATACTGGGAACATTGTTAGGGCAAAGTTGAATGAACATTACCCAGAGCGCTGGATTGGACGAGGTGGACCGATTCCTTGGCCTGCTAGATCACCGGACCTTAATCCACTGGACTTTTTCTTATGGGGAATGATGAAAGATGATGTTTACTCACAACCAATCAACACCAGAGAAGAATTAGTTACCAGGATTGGGACTGCAGCGACAAAAATACGGGAGAGACTGGCTACCATAGACCTCAAACGCGGAATCAGAAAAAGGCTACTTACATGCATCGAGAGTGGCGGAGAACATTTCGAACATCTTTTGTAGCACATAAGTTTTAATTGTAATTAGTTTTTAAGTAAACAAAATTTATTTTTTAGTTAATTTAAGTATAATTTCTTAAAAATTCGAATTATCCTAATATTTTATAAAAGGATTTTTGTAAATAAATGTTTGTATCCTTTTTCTACCTGTGCATGTTGTACCTTTTTTGAAAGGTAATTAGATAGGAAACTTAAAAACAATAAAAAGTAGGTATGTTAATAACGTGAATTTAGGAGAAAAGTGG